>CM073473.1:33834963-33877463 GCA_037074535.1 Gleditsia sinensis | reverse complement strand
TTCAATCATATCTCCCTCATATAAATTTTGATTGAGGTGATCTCAAAGTCTATAAAAATTTAAGACAATTATCTACAACTTCTGTGTTTATCATTTCTTCAAATTCTTTACGGTTTATTCCCAGAAAATTAAAAATAAAACACTTAATTTTACTATCCTGAATTCCGACCTTTGCTCAATTAATCAACCATCTCTCCCTCATATGAATTCCAATTGAGGTGATCTCAAAGCCTATAAAAAGATAAGACAATTATCTACAACTTCTATGTTTATCATTTCTTCAAATTCTTTACGGTTTATTCCCAGAAAATTAAAAATAAAACACTTATTTTTACTATCCTGAATTCCGACATTTTCTCAATTAATCAACTATATCTCCCTCATAGGGTCTCCAAATCAAGTAATTCCAAAGCCTATAGATCCGTGAGACATATATCTACAATTCATATGTTGACCATTTCTTTAAAATCCTTTCCGAAGTTTTCCAGAATTCCAAAAACTGAAACTACCCCAATTATTCCGAAATTCAGCTTAATTTATCTTCTCCTTTGATTTTCTTTTATATAATCCCATACACCCATATGCATGTCCAAACATCCAAAACAGAATTTCATATAAATATCCAGACCACATGTTATCCAAAATTATATCTAAACAAATCTGAAAATGTATATATAATTTTGTACAAAAATGTATTAGAAGATGTTAATCCTACCTTAAATTCCAGTAAATCCGGTGCTTGATTTCTTGATTTCTCTTCCCTCTCCCTTTTCCTTCTTCTTCCTCTTTCTCTTCTTCTTCTTCCTCTTCCTCTTCTTCCTCTTTCTCTTCTTCTTCTTTCTCTTTTTCTTCTTCCCCTTTTCTCTTCTTCCCTTTTCTTTTTCTTCTTTCTTTTTTTCTTCTCCTTTTTTTTTCTTCTCTTTTCCCCTCCGTCACTTCCCCCTTCTCCTTCTTATCTTTTATTATTTAATTCTATTTTATTTTTTTCCCTTCTTACCCCCTACCTACCACCTCCTTTTCTCCCAAATGCCCTTGCCACCATCCATAATTACACTAATGCCATCCCCTTATTTTTTTTCCCTTCTTACCCCCTACCTACCACCTCCTTATCTCCAAAATATCCTTGCCACCATCCATAATTATACTAATTCCATCCCCTTATTTTCTATAAATTAAATGCCATTTTAACCATTCTTACTATCTTATTTGACTTAAGTCAAATAAGTTAATCCTCCCATGAGATCCAAAATCCGTTCTCCTCTCTGAAAAAAATAAATTTCAATTAGTAACATAAGAGAAAATCGGGGATGTTACAGACGGTCAAACGGTGTGGAAACATTGTTGTAAAACATAAAACCGTTTTATGTGCTTGGGGGAAAAGTACAATTTAGGGCTATCCAATCAAAAACCTTCTGGGATGTTACAACCTTTAGAAATCCCTGAATGGAAGTGGAATAAACCGTAAAGAATTTGAAGAAATGATAAACATAGAAGTTGTAGATAATTGTCTTAGTTTTTTTAAGCTTTGAAATCACCTCAATCGGAATTTATATGAGGGAGATATGGTTAATTAATTGAGTAAAGGTCGGAATTCAGGATAGTAAAAATACGTGTTTTATTTTTAATTTTCTGGAAATAAACCGTAAAGAATTTGAAGAAATGATAAATATAGAAGTTGTAGATAATTGTCTTAGCGTTTTATAGGCTTTTAAATCACCTCAATCGAAATTCATATGAGGGAGATATTATTGAATAAGTGAAGAAAGGTCACAGAAAATTTCACTATTTTTCTACCTAAAAATTAGTTTTATTTGTTGAAATATTTTTAAAAGACAAATGTCCAAGAAAATTACCCTTTTCTTTATTTGATTCAAAATTTATTATATTGGACATTTAATATGTGATAAATAATTATTAATTGTTGGATATGAATAATTATTAATTATATATATAATGTGTTTTTACATATGGCGTATTTTTAACATGCGTAATGTAAAAAAAATGCTTATAGCGCGCCAAAACATAAATTCTCATATTTCTTTTGTAATTCTTTAATCTATGTAATAAATATACATATTTTCTACAGTTCTTATCTCTATTGTCAAAATTCTCTCTTTTATTCTAAATTTCCTTTAATTGGCATTTTCGTTAAATTTTACGGTTATTACATTCTTCCCCCTTAAAGAAATTCGGTCCCCGAATTTCACCACCACAGTTGCAGATAAACACTAACCTCATTGTTCAAATAAATGCGGATATCTGGCACGTATATCCTCCTCTCTTTAACAAGTAGCTTTCTCAAAAGAGTGATTTTTTTCCATATCACCTTTACTGTAGATATTTCTTTTGACCATAACTTCTTTACTTGTCTGTCCACTATTGCTACTGGTTGTTCCTCATAGATTAAATCTTTCTGTAACTAAATCTATGGACACTGTATAACATGTGTAGAATACGGTAAATATTTCTGTAGCATAGTCACATGAAAAACTGGATGGACATTACCCAATTCAGGTGGTAAAGCCAAACAATAAGCCACTGAACCGATCCTATCAAAAATTTCAAATGGTTCTATATACCGAGAGAGTAACTTTTCTTTCTTTCCAAATCTCATTACCTCTTTCATTGGTGAGTCATTAAAGAATATATGGTCACCAACTGATAATTCCTAGTGCTCAACATTCATAGTCCTTGTAAACTTTTGACTTGTATTGAGTTACTTGTATTTCTTTTTCTAATCAATTTTCACTTTTTCAATGACATCTTATAATAAATCTAACTCTACTGAGTCATTTAACAAAAAAATTGTAACACCTCTTACATAAAGCTTAAATATTCTAATATCATTTTATTATAGACAATTCTGCTAAGGAATCTCTCACCAATCTTAAAAAAAATATGCTTGAAGCATGCTCTCCAAGCTAGCATCATCAATTTAGATAAGTCATATTCTATCTATTGCATGTTATTTCAAATTAAATTTCCAAAGTTTAACTTTTCTCAATTTATTCACATATTATGAAACCTATGATGCTCATGTAAAACTTCAAATGATGACATTGTATATTGGTATGATAATTACTGCGATGAGCAAGTTCAACTATGAACAATTAATTTCTCCCAATTTTCACCACAATAATATAAAGACACTTAAAGCATAATTTCTAATGTATAAACACATCATTTAAATTTAGTATCAGTCATACTATAATCTAATAAAGATCCTTATACTTCTTGAATAACTCTCTTGAGATAATATATTCAATTCGTATTTGCCAACATACCGGCCAATGAAAAATTTAATTTGTATCTTCTTTTTACCATTATACTAGTACCATTTTTTATCTCAGTATATCCTTATTACCTCGGGTTATCCATATTTACAATTTATGGCTTCTTTTGAAATCTCTTTTCTTAACAATTATTTATACGTGAATTTTCAAATCTCAACATGATTTACATTCTAGATACTAGTATCAATTTAGCAAAGTATAAATCCTTAACATAAATATCTTAATCACTTACATTATTCTCGGAGATGATTTTCAAAATATTTTCCATGTTTCCAAATTAAAAAAAAAATTCAAAATTAACTTAAATCTTATTTTCCATACTTTACTCTTTAAAAACTTTAACACCGTTAATTCCTTTAATTATATTCGTCAAAGCACCATTAAATCATCATCCATCTATTCTTTTCAAAATCTCTATTACTTTAATCTACTAATCAGTTGAACACCATAATAACTGAGTTCCAAAGATTAGAAATTAACCCTCCTTATAATAAGGAAAAAGAATCTTACATTTAATGCCAAACATTAATGTAGGACAATACAGTAGAACATGTGGAACTCATAATAGAGCGTAGTGCCAAAAGAGGAAGTCATAAGTTTGGACAAAACATTGACAGGAAATTAAAATCGGTGGCCGTAATTCTTGAAAATCTGTAAATAAAATCTAACTGCTATTTCGGGAAAAATCGGTGGCCGCAAATTTTGAATATATGTGCCAAAATTTAATTCAAAGCTATCGTTATTCGGTGAAAGAATATCATATGAAAAATAATTATTTCTCAGCTTATAAAAGTCTGTGAGAAGCAAAGAACACGTAGTTAACTGGTAGGATGCAGTTGATTGCTTCAAAACAGATGTAATCAATCAACTGTAAAATAACCAGTCCAAATTAAAATTTCTCAAAATAGCTAGTCGACTTATAAACCAATAGTCGACTGGTAAGAACATTGGGAAAAATAAGATAAATCTTTTGATTGTCCCTCTTCAACAACTAACTGGTTTGCATTTTTAAATCTTTTCTCTTTACGTGCTTAATATGGTCACAGTCATAACTACTGTATATATACATGCTTACCGTCATTTTTGAAAATTTCATCTTCAATTTACCTGATATCTATCAATCACTCACATAGTTATTCTCATTATGTCTAGCCTATTCGCATAGCTATTATAAGTATGTTTTTCTCTGAGTTCTGTAAATGCACACATTAGTATCTTTATTTTCATACTCAAAATTAGGGTGTGTGCAGCTACGGAGGGAATTGCATTTCGTTAATTTCGAAATGTTTGCATTTTTTTGTGGTTCTAGTCCTGGAAAGGACGGAGAATATGTGAAAGCAGCACAAAACCTAGGTATGGTGCTGGCCAGGAGAAAAATTCATCTAGTCTATGGTGGAGGTAACCGTGGGTTAATGGGATGTATGTCTACAGCTGTACATGTAGGATGATGCCAAGTTCTAGGTATTATTCCTACAGCTCTAGCTGCATCTAACATTGTAGGAAAAACAATTGGGGAAGAGTTTAGGGTTGCATCCATGCATGAGCGCATGGTTAGAATGATGAGCAATGCTGATGCCTTCATTGCTTTACCAGGGGGTTTTGGTACTTTAGAAGAAATTTTCCAAATAGTCTCTTGGGCACAACTAAATATGCATCACAAACCAATAGGTTTGTTAAACGTTAATCACTTCTTTGATGGTCTGTTATCTTTCCTTGATCATGCTGTGGAACAAAGGTTTATCCCACACTCAGCACGAAGAATTCTTATCTCGGCTTCAAATGCTGAGGAATTGATTGATGCCTTACAAGCATATGTTCATGTACCAGATTCAACTATGGCTCGAATAGAATGGACAACAGACCATTGTAGAAAGCGTAAATTGGACTTGGATCTTGATCTGTAACTGTAGCAAGATGTGGATATTGCTGTACCACTTTTACTGTCTTACGGTTATCTTGGATACCATCTTGCTAGCCATATACCTTAAGAAAGTACTATTACTAAGTCAAAATTCATATTTTATGAACTTAGCATATAGCTGATACCCCCTTGGAGTTTGTAATACTATCTTTAAATGTTGCTTATGATCCTCTGAACTCTTGAAATATTCTAGTATATTATCAATAATTATAATAACAAATTAATCCAGGGATGGCTTCAATACTTTATTATTATTATTATTTTATTTTTTATTTTTTTTAATCAAGTCCATGAATGCAACTGGGCATTTGTCATACTAAATGACATAACTATAAACTCATAGTGTCCATGCCAAATCCTGAAAGCAATTTTTTTTTTAATATCCTCTTCTCTTATCCTTAATTGATGATATCTAAATATCAAATCAAGTTAAATTTTTGAAAAATGTTGAGCACTTTCTAACTGATCAAATAGATCATCTATATGAGGTAATGAGTATTTATTCCACATTGTCACTTTATTCAACTATCTATAATCTATGTATAATCATACTGATCCATATACTGGAGCACTCCAAGTAAAAGTACTCGGGCTTTTAAATCCCTTGTCTAACATGTCTTATAACTATTTCTTTTTCAGTTCTTTAAGTTCAGTGGGTGCCATTCTATATGAAAATATAGACGCTGGTCAGGAAATAAATCAATACCAAATTCTATTTATTATTTCAGGGTAATCCTGGCAATTCTTCAGGAATTATATCAGAAAATTCTCTAATCACTGGAACTTGATTTACACTGATATACTTTATATCAGCATCTCTCACCACTGCCAATTATCCTTGGCACCTTTTTGTAATCACTTATGGACTGCTAAAGCAGATATTAGGTTACTGGGTATCTCACTAAGATTTCTTTGTATCAAGAGAGAAAATTCTCCAAGAATATTGAATTTAATCACCTTCTAGTGACATTTCAAAATGACATGACATAATGCCAACAAATTCATTCTCAATATCACATCACAATCTACCATATCTAGACAACCGGGTACAACGGATGTCACATTCAGAAACCATCATGATGTAACATTCAGAAACTATCATATTTGGTATCTGTCTCAATTTCTTAAATTCTTTAAGACGCATCTCGCTATAAAACAGAGATAGCCCAACCGTCACTTAACCATGCCAACATAGCATACTATAAACTAACTTACTTGAACAAAAAGACAACATCCTATCGAACCCCTTTAGCAGCACCGTGAGTATAAGCATGTCCGGATTCACACCCATACTCAAAGTCCTACTTAAAGGTCCGTTACTCCATGAACACAGGAAAACCAGGCTCTGATACCACTCTGTCACAACCCCAAATGATGGAACACATGACCGGCACGGCATAAGGGTTTCCCCTTAGCCACAAGCCTAACACATAGCATGCACAAACATTCAGCACACAATCCAGAGTACATAATAAATATGTAATAACCGCAAAATTTAACAAAAATTCCTATTAAAGGAAATTTAGAATAAAAGAGAGAATTTTGAAAATATGAGAATTTATGTTTTGGCGCGTACTTTTTATTTTTAAATGATAGTATTTTGCTATAAGCAAATATATTTTTATTTATGTAGAAATGATTATGATTTGTTAAAAGTAAGTGGACTTTTAAGTAAGAGAAGTATTGTGTTGCTTAAAATAATTATATCGGCCTCTAATGAATTTTTATGGTATTTTTAGAAATATTCTTTCTTTTAATATGAATAAAGATATTTGTTTTAAAATTTGTTTTATTATGATTTTTATTAAGAAAAATTATGATTTAAGAGTTTAACTAAAGATTTATGAGAAAGGAAATTTTTAGAAATTTTTGGGATATTTTATGATGAAAAATGGAATTTATATGAATTTTTATAAAAGAAAATCCTATTATTAATTATATAATAATAATTATTATATTTAAAAAAAACGAAGGCAGAAACCATAAAACGAAACTGGGGGCGAGATTTCAGAAAGAAGAAAGAAAAAAAAACGGAGAGGAATAGTGTTGCTTAGTGAGTGAATAGTGACATCAAATTTTATTTTTCGATCTGGAGTATCGATTGGCTTCCGATATCAAAACTGAAGGTGTTATTGGATTCAGGACGAAGAGTACTTCAGTTTTGACCAATCAGTTTTTGAAATCAACCATTGAATCGCCGAAGATTTGAAGTAGAAAATCTCGGTAAAAGGTAAGTCTGAAAAACCTTACTTAGAAATTTCTAATTAGAAATCTGACTCCGTAGATGGATTCAGAACCTAGATAAATATTAGGATATGAAATTGTTTAGTTCATTTGGTAACTTTTTATATGGCGGTGAATAGTGATTTCCGGCATGAATAGTGGCGGTGAATAGAGATATCTGGCGGTGAACATTTTTGGACCTTTCGGACTCGATTTTGGGGTTTGTTTTACCGAATTCAGACCAGAAACGAGGATTTTAGGGCTGTCCAATCTGGAGCCCTTACCGGTGAGTGGGTTTTTCATACTATAGCGCATGTTTTACGAATTCGGTTTATAACTCTCTCGTATGATTTTAACTAGTTGGAATGTATGATAAATTGTTTTATCGCTTTGAAAACCAATATGTTCCAACCATGTTAGAAATTATAAATTTCAATCCTAGTTGAACCCTAGGTATGCAGGGCAAGCATCTAGACTGATAATTCTCCATTTGAGCTAGATTTATAGAAATGCGAACTTAGTCATAGAAATGAATTAAGTTAGCTATGAAATGATTTGATGCATGCGAACATCTATGCGACGTCTACGGACGATATGTTTAAAAGGAAAGTTTATGATGATAAAGGTCTCCATGGGAATACATGGATGAAACATATTTTAGAACGGAATTTTATGCATGAAAAGAGCTAGATGGAGAATTATAGCTTTATTGTAATGTTATTGAAATGTTTTACTTTAAACTCTTTGAATAGCATATTTTCAAATATTTTCTATTGGAGGGACCCTTTTAGATCACTGTTAGCTAGCCGCAGGGAGTGCTAGCCCTGGTGCACCATGGTCATGCGAAGGCTTCGGCCTAGGATACTGTGACGGGCATATGACTGCCTAAGACACAGGATTTCATGCGAAGGCTTCGGCCTAGGATACTGTGACGGGCATATGACTGCCTAGCGTTGGTGAGCCCCAGTTTGGGCAAGGCTCTTTTGTACTGTTTGTTTAGTTTAGTTTATGTCTAGTGTACCTCCATGAACTTACAGGCAGGATCCTCGCTTCTTGCGTATTTTGATGTGTTGTTTGGAAAACGTTTTTTTTTATGTTTTACAATGATGTTGGTATTATGAGGCCTTGGGCCAAGTTGAATCACATGAATATTATGAGGCCATGTGCCAAGTTGAATCACGGATGTTGGATTCATGAGATATATATATATATATACAGTATTTTCTGATATTGGATGTGGCATATGTGGTCAGTTATATTTATTATGTACTCTGGATTGTGTGCTAGATGTTTGTGCACGCTATGTGTTAGGCTTGCGGCTAGGGGGAAACCCTTATGCCGTGCCGGTCATGTGTTCCATCATTTGGGGCCGTGACAAAATATAACTGGCCACATATGCCACATCCAATATCAGAAAATATTGTATATATATATATATATATATATATATATATATATATATATATATATCTCATGAATCCAACATCCGTGATTCAACTTGGCCCATGGACTCATAATATTCATGTGATTCAACTTGGCCCAAGGCCTCATAATACCAACATCGTTGTAAAACATAAAAAAATCGTTTTCCAAACAACACATCAAAATACGGAAGAAGGGAGGATCCTGCCTGTAAGTTCATGGAGGTACACTAGACATAAACTAAACTAAACAAACAGTACAAAAGAGCCTTGCCCAAACTGGGACTCACCAACACTATCTTCAGCCTCCTACGAAGCTGTAGCTGGATCAAAGTCTCTTTAACTATCTGTGGGGAGGAAACAGAAGAGGGGTGAGATCACATCTCAGTGAATGGGTAAATTATACTATAACTAAAACAGGGCAAACCAAGCACGAGTGTTTCGCAATGGGTTTAATAATTGAAATCCAAATGTAAAGATAATAATAGAAACATTAAGCATTTAACCATAATTTATTGAAAGAAAAGTTAAACGGTTCAAATGTATATTCAAAAGATAAATCTGGATTTAAATCAGTAATTGTAAAGCAAATCAATTATGCATGGTAAGTAATAAATGAAGTTATTTATGCAATAACAATGATGAATGAGCTTGTTTAGAAATATTTAATCTTTAAGAAAAATGCATAAGTTTATTGGAGTTCTTTCTTGACAGATCTATCATCTTTGCCAAGCACATAGCAAGGGGAGGGTAATCACTGTAGGCATAGACATAAGTCCACCCTAAATTTCTCCAAGCACATAGTAAGGGTATGGCAATCACTGTAGGCGTAGACATAAGTCCACCTTAAATTCTGTGTCTTAGGCGATCATAAGCCCGTCACAATATCCTAGGCCGAAGTCTCCGCATGACCATGGTGCACCAGGGCTAGCACTGCCTGCGACTAGCTAACAGTGATCTAAAAGGGTCCTTCCAATAGAAAACATTTGAAATATGCTATTCAAAGAGTTTAAAGTAAAACATTTCAATAACATTACAGTAAAGTTATAATTCTCCATCTAGCTCTTTTCATGCATAAAATTCCGTTCTAAAATATGTTTCATCCATGTATTCCCATGGAGACCTTTATCATCATAAACTTTCCCTTTAAACATATCGTCCATAGACGTCGCATAGATGTTCGCATGCATCAAATCATTTCATGGCTAACTTAATTGATTTCTATGACTAAGTTCGCATTTCTATAAATTTAGCTCAAATGGAGAATTATCAGTCTAGATGCTTGCCCTGCATATTTAGGGTTCAACTAGGATTGAAATTTATAATTTCTAACATGGTTGGAACATATTGGTTTTCAAAGCGGTAAAACAATTTAGCATACATTTTAACTAGTTAAAATCATACGAGAGTTATAAACCGAATTCGTAAAACATGCGCTATAGTATGAAAATCCCACTCACCGGTAAGGGCTCCAGATTGGACAGCCCTAAAATCCTAGTTCCTGGTCTGAATTCGGTAAAACAGACCCCAAAATTGAGTCCGGAAGGTCCAAAACTGTTCACCGCTGGAACATACTGTTCACCGCCACTATTAATGCCGGAAATCACTATTCACCACCATATAAAAAGTTACCAAATTAATTAAACAATTTCATATCCTAATGTTTATCTATGTTCTGAATTCATCTACAAAGTCAGATTTCTAATTAGAAGTTTCTAAGTAAGGTTTTTCAGAACTTACTTTTTATCGAGATTTTCTACTTTAGATCTTCGGCGATTTAACGGTTGATTTCAAAAACTGATCGGTCAAAACTGAAGTACTCTTCGTCCTGAATCCAGTAACACCTTCAGTTTTAATATCGGAAGCCAATCGATACTCCAGATCGAAAGATAAAATTTGAGGTCACTATTCACTCACTATGCAACACTATTCCTCTCCGTTTGTTTTTTCTTTCTGAAATTTCGCCCCCGGTTTCGTTTTATGGTTTCTGAAACCTTTTTTTTTTTAAAATATAATAATTATTATTAAATAATTAATAATAAGATTTTCTTTTATAAAATTCATATAAATTCCATTTTTCATCATAAAATATCCCAAAAATTCCTAAAAATTTTCATTCTCGTAAATCTTTAGTTAAACTCTTAAATCACGATTTTTCTTGATAAAAATCATAATAAAAAAAATTTCAAAACAAATATCTTTATTCATATTAAAAGAAAGAATATTTCTAAAAATACCATAAAAAATCAATAGAGGCATGTATAATTATTTTAAGCAACACAATACTTCTTTTACTTAAAAGTCCACTTACTTTTAACAAATCATAATCATTTCTACATAAATAAAAATATATTTGCTTATAGAGCGCCAAAACATAAATTTTCATATTTCTTTTATAATATAAAGATACTTAAAGCATAACTTCTAATGTATAAACATATCATTTCAATTTAGTATCAGTCATACTATAATCTAATAAAGATCTTTAGACTTCCTGACTAACTCTCTTGAGATAATATATTCAATTCGTATTTGCCAACATACCCACCAATGAAAAATTTCACTTGTATCTTCTTTTTACCATTATACTAGTACCATTTTTTTTTATATCTCAGTATATCCTTATTTCCTCGGTTTATCCATATTTACAATCTATGGCTTCTTCTAAAATCTCTTTTCTCAACAATTATTCATACGTGAATTTTCAATCTCAACATAATTCACATATTAAATACTAAGTTCGATTTAAACCTTTAACACAAATATCTTGATTACTTACATTATTTTCGGAGATAATTTTCAAAATATTCTCCATGTTTCCAAATTAAAAATTTCGATATTAACTTAAATCTTACTTTCCATACTTTACTCCTCAGAAACTTCAACACCATTAATTCTTTTGATTACATTCGTCAAAGCACCATTAGATCATCATCCATCTATTCTTTTCAAAATCCATATTACTTTAATCTACTAATAAGTTGAACACCATAATAATTGAGTTCCATAGATTAGAAATTAACCCTCCTTATAGTAAGGAAAAAGAATCTTGCATTTAATGCCAAATATTAATGTAGGACAATGTAGCAGAAAATACGAAACACATAATAGAGCATGGTGCCAAAATAGGAAGTCAGAAATTTGGACAAAAATATCGACAGGAAATTAAAATCGATGGCCATATTTCTTGAAAATCTGTAAATAAAATCTAGCTGCTATTTCGACGAAAATCGGTGGCCGCAATCGGTGGCCGCAAATTTTGAATATATGTGCCAAAATTTAATTCAAAGATATTGTTATTCGGCGGAAGCATATCATA
Source organism: Gleditsia sinensis (assembly GCA_037074535.1). Lineage (NCBI taxonomy): Eukaryota > Viridiplantae > Streptophyta > Magnoliopsida > Fabales > Fabaceae > Gleditsia > Gleditsia sinensis. Next base: position 33,865,286 of record CM073473.1, on the reverse strand, counting down.
TGGAAAAGAAATATTTCTGAGCCTATAAAATCTGTGAATAACAAGAGCACATAGTTAACTGGTAGGATGCAGTTGGTTGCTTCAAAATATATATAATCAATCAACTGTAAATAACCAGTCCAAATTAAAATTTCTCAAAATAGCTAGTCGACTTATAAACCAATAGTCGACTGGTAAAAATATTGAGAAAACAAAATAAACCATTTGATTGTTCCTCTTTAACAATTAATTGGTTTGCATTTTCACTTTTTTTTTTCTTTTTCTTCTGTTTTACAATGACGACTATCACCTACAACCTTTCAAGACATCAATGCTTCATCAAAGACAACAAGAAAAAGACAGATTTCTGGTGATATCTTATCTTATGCTCTTTATGTGCTTAATATGGGTCACAGTCATAACTACTGTACATATACATGCTTGCTATTTTTTTTTACCTTTAATTTAGTTGATATCCACCAATCACTCACATAGCTGTTCTAATAATATCCGGCCTATTCGCATAGCTATTATAAATATGCCCTTCTCTGAGTTCAATAAATACTTACATTAGTATCTTTGTCTATACTCAAAGTTAAGGTAAGAACAATTATGGAGGGAACAGCATTCCGTCAGTTTCGAAATATCTGTGTCTTTTATGGTTCCAGTCCTGGAAAAGATGGGGAATATGTGAAAGCAGCACAAAACCTGGGTATGGTGCTGGCCAGAAGAAAAATTCATCTAGTCTATGGTGGAGGTAACTGTGGGTTAATGGGGTGTGTGGCTACAGCTGCACATGTAGGAGGATGCCAAGTTCTAGGTATTATTCCTACAACTCTAGCTGCATCCAGTAACATAGGGAAAACAATTGGGGAAGAATATAGAGTAGCTTCCATGCATGAACGCATGGCTAGAATGATGAGTAATGCTGACGCCTTCATTGCCTTACCAGGTGGTTTTGGTACTTTAGATGAGATTTTCCAAATAGTCTCTTAGGCACAACTGAATATGCATCATAAACCGATAGGTTTGTTAAATGTTAATCACTTCTTTGATGGTTTGTTGTCTTTTCTAGATCAAGCTGTGGAACAGAAGTTTATCCCACACTCAGCACGACGAATTCTCATCTCGGCTTCAAATGCTGAGGAGTTGATTGATGCCTTACAAGCATATGTTCATGTACCTGATCCAACTATTGCTCAAATAGAATGGACGACAGACAATAGCAGAAAGCGCAAATTGGACTTGGATCTTCATCTGTAACTGTAGCAAGATGTGGACCCACTTTTGCTTTCTTAGGGTTATCTTGGATACCATCTTGCTAGCCACATACCTTAAGAAAGTACTATTACAAAGTCAAAATTCATATTTTGAGAACTTACCATATAGCTGATACTCCCTTAGAGTTTGTAATACTATCTTTAAATATTGCTTATGATCCTCTGAACTCTTGAAATATTCTAGTATATTATCAATAATTATAATAACAACTTGATTTAGGGATGGCTTAATTACTTATTCATTAACTCTATGAATGTAGCTGGGGCATTTGTCAATCCAAATGACATAACTATAAACTCATAGTGTCCATGCCGAATCCTGAAAGCAAATTTTTTTTTAATATCCTCTTCTCTTATCCTTAATTGATGATATCTAAATATCAAATCAAGTTAAATTTTTTTTTTTAAAATGTTGAGCACTTTCTAACTGATCAAATAGATCATCTATACGAGGTAATGAGTATTTATTCCACATTGTCACTTTATTCAACTATCTATAATCTATGTATAATCATACTGATCCATATACTGGAGCACTCCAAGTAAAAGTACTCGGGCTTTTAAATCCCTTGTCTAACATGTCTTGTAACTATTTCTTTTTCAATTCTTTAAGTTCATTGGGTGCCATTCTATATGGAAATATAGACGCTGGCCAGGAAATAAATCAATACCAAATTCTATTTCTTATGTCGGGGTAATCTTGGCAATTCTTCAGGAATTATATCAGAAAATTCTCTAATCACTGGTACTTGATTTACACTGATATACTTTATATCAGCATCTCTCACCACTACCAACTATCCTTGGCACCTTTTTGTAATCACTTATGGACTGCTAAAGCAGAGATTAAGTTACTGGGTATCTCACTAAGATTTCTTTGTATCAAGAGAGAAAATTTTCCAAGAATATTGAATTTAATCAACTTCTAGTGACATTTCAAAATGACATGACATAATGCCAACAAATTCATTCTCAATATCACATCACAATCTACCATATCTAGACAACCGGGTATAACGGATATCACATTCAGAAACCATCATACCAGAGTTTGACCCCTTCCGTACCTTGGTGGTATAGGATTTGCCTAAACTCAGCATTCCGCTGAGGTTTGCCCTACTACCATTCAAGAGGACACGCGAAGAGACTCTGTATGGGTCTTTTCCCAAGCACACAGCAAGGGAAGGCATATAACATCTCATATAACTGGCATCTCGCTATAAAACAGAGATAGCCCAACCGTCACTTAACCATGCCAACATACCATACTATAAACTGACTTACTTGAACAAAAGAAAAACATCCTATCGAACCGCTTTAGCAGCACCGTGAGTATAAGCATGTCCGGATTCATACCCATACTCAAAGTCCTACCAAAAGGTCCGTTACTCCATGAACACAGGAAAACCTAAAGCTCTAATACCACTCTGTCACGGCCCCAAATGATGGAACACATGACCGGCACGACATAAGGGTTTCCCCCTAGCCGCAAGCCTAACACATAGTGTGTACAAACATCCAGCACACAATCCAGAGTACACAATAAATATAACTGGCCACATATGTCACATCCAATATCAGAAAATATTGTATACATATATATATATATATATATATATATATATATATATATATATATATATATATATATATATATATATATATATATATATATATATATATATATATATATATATATATATATATATATATATCTCATGAATCCAACATCTGTGATTCAACTTGGCCATGGCCTCCTAATATTCATGTGATTCAACTTGGCCCAAGGCCTCATAATACCAACATCGTTGAAAAAAAATAAACCGTTTTCCAAACAACACATCAAAATACGCAAGAAGCGAGGATCCTGCCTGTAAGTTCATGGAGGTACACTAGGCATAAACTAAACTAAACAAATAGTACAAAAGAGCCTTGACCAAACTGGGGCTCACCAACACTATCTTCAGCCTCCTACGAAGCTGTAGCTGGATCAAAGTCTTTTTGACTATCTGTGGGGAGGAAACAGAAGAGGGGTGAGATCACCACATCTCAGTGAATAGATAAATCACACTATAACAGAAATAGGGCAAGCCAAGCACGAATGTTTCGCAATGAGTTTAATAATTGTAATCAAAGTGTAAAGATAATAATAGAAACATTAAGCATTTAACCATAATTTATTGAAAGAAAAGCTAAACAGTTCAAATGTATGTTCAAAAGATAAAACATGATTAAATCAGTAACAGTAGAGCAAATCAATTATGCATGGTAAATAATAAATGAAGTTATTTATGCAATAACAATGATGAATGAGATTGTTTAGAAATATTTAATCTTTAAGAAAAATGCACTAGTTTATTGGAGGTATTTCCTAACAGATCTATCATCTCCCCCAAGCACATAGCAAGGGTACGGTAATCACTGTAGGCGTAGACATAAGTCCATCCTAAATCCACCAAGCACATAGCAAGGGTATGGTAATCACTGTAGGCGTAGACATAAGTCCACCCTAAATCCCTGTGTCTTAGGCAGTCATATGCCCGTCACAGTATCCTAGGCCGATGCCTTCGCATGACCATGGTGCACCAGGGCTAGCACTCCCTGCGGCTAGCTAACAGTGATCTAAAAGGGCCCCTCCAATAGAAAACATTTGAAATATGCTATTCAAAGAGTTTAAAGTAAAACATTTCAATAACATTACAATAAAGCTATAATTATCCATCTAGCTCTTTTCATGCATAAAATTCTGTTCTAAAATATATCTCATCCATGAATTCCCATGGAGACCTTTATAATCATAAACTTTCCCTTTTAAACATAGATCGTCCGTAGACGTCACATAGATGCTCATCATGCATCAAATCATTTCATGGCTAACTTAGTTTATTTCTATGACTAAGTTCGCATTTCTATAAATCTAGCTCAAATGGAGAATTATCAGCGTAGATGCTTGCCTTGCATACCTAGAGTTCAATTAGGATTTAAATTTATAATTTCTAATATGGTTGGAACATATTGGTTTTCAAAGCGGTAAAACAATTTAGCATACATTCCTACTAGTTAAAATCATACGAGAGAGAGTTATAAACCGAATTTGAAAACATGCGCTATAGTATGAAAAACCCACTCACAAGTAAGGGCTCCAGATTGGACAGCCCTAAAATCTTCGTTTTTGGTCTGAATTCGGTAAAACAAACCCCAAAATCGAGTCCGGAAGGTCCAAAAACCTTAAATGAACTTGGGTACTGTTCACCGCGCGGAAACACTATTCACCGCTAGTATTTATCGCTGAAAAACACTATTCACCATCACAAAATTTTTACCGAATCAACAAAACAATTTCATATCCTAATATTTATCTAGTTTCTGAATCTATCTACGGAGTTAGATTTCTAATTAGAAGTTTCTAAGTAAGGTTTTTCAGAATTTACCTTTTACCGAGATTTTCTACTTCAGATCTACGGTGATTCAACGGTTGATTTGAAACACTGATTGGTCAAAACTGAAGTACTCTTCGTCCTGAATCCAATAACACTTTTTGTTTTGATACCGGAAGCCAATTGATACTCCAAATCGAGAGAAAAGATTTGAAGTCACTATTCACTCACGATGCAGCACTATGCATTTTTTCCGTTTTCTTCTTCTTCGAATTCGTCGCCCCTGATTTCTCATTTTATGGTTTCTGAAATTTTTTTTTTATAATTATTAAATAATTAATAATTAGATTTTCTTTTTTAAAAATTCATATAAATTCCGTTTTTCATCATAAAATATCCTAAAAATTCCTAAAAATTTCCATTCTCGTAAATCTTTAGTTAAACTCTTATATCACGATTTTTCTTGATAAACATCATAATAAAAAAAAATTCAAAACAAATATCTTTATTCATATTAAAAGAAAGAATATTTTTAAAAATACCATAAAAATTCAATGGATGCTGGTATAATTATTTTAACCAACACAATACTTATTTTACTTAAAAGTCCACTTACTTTTAACAAATCATAATCATTTCTACATAAATAAGAATATATTTGCTTATAGCGTGCCAAAACATAAATTATCATATTTCTTTTGTAATTCTTTAATCCATGTAATAAATATACATATTTTCTACGGTTCTTATCTCTATTGTGAAAATTCTCTCTTTTATTCTAAATTTCCTTTAATTGGAATTTTGGTTAAATTTTACAGTTCTTACATACTAGGGCTTTTAAATCACTTGTCTAACATGTCTTGTAACTATTTCTTTTTCAGTTCTTTAAGTTCGGTGGGTGCCATTCTATATGGAAATATAGACGCTGGCCAGGAAATAAATCAATACCAAATTCTATTTATTATTTCAGGGTAATCCTGGCAATTTTTCATGAATTATATCAGAAAATTCTCTAATCACTGGTACTTGATTTACACTAATATACTTTATATCAGCATCTCTCACCACTGCCAACTATTCTTAGCACCTTTTTGTAATCACTTATGGACTGTTGAAGCAGAGATTAGGTTACTGGGTATCTCACTAAGATTTCTTTGTATCAAGAGAGAAAATTCTCCAAGAATATTGAATTTAATCACCTTTTAGTGACATTTCAAAATGACATGACATAATGCCAACAAATTCATTCTCAATATCACATCACAATCTACCATATCTAGACAACCGGGTATAACAGATGTCACATTCAAAAACTATCATACCAGAGTTTGACCCCTTCCGTACCTTGGTGGTATAGGATTTGCCTAAACTCAGCATTCCGCTGAGGTTTGCCCTACTACCATTCAAGAGGACACGCGAAGAGACTCTGTATGGGTCTTTTCCCAAGCACACAGCAAGGGAAGGCATATAACATCTCATATAACTGGCATCTCGCTATAAAACAGAGATAGCCCAATCGTCACTTAACCATGCCAACATACCATACTATAAACTGACTTTCTTGAACAAAAGGACAACATCCTCTCGAACCGCTTTAGCAGCACCGTGAGTATAAGCATGTTCGGATTCATAAACATACTCAAAGTCCTACCTAAAGGTCCGTTACTCCATGAACACAGGAAAACCTAAAGCTCTGATACCACTCTGTCACGGCCCCAAATGATGGAACACATGACCAGCACGGCATAAGGGTTTCCCCCTAGCCGCAAGCCTAACACATAGCATGCACAAACATCCAGCATACAATCCAGAGTACATAATAAATATAACTGGCCATATATGCCACATCCAATATAAGAAAATATTGTATATATATATATATATATATATATCTCATGAATCCAACATCTATGATTCAACTTGGCCCAAGGCCTCATAATACAAACATCGTTGTAAAACATAAAACCATTTTTCCAAAAAACACATCAAAATACGCAAGAAGCGAGGATCCTGCCTGTATGTTCATGGAGGGACACTAGCCATAAACTAAACTAAACAAACAGTACAAAAGAGCCTTGCCCAAACTGGGGCTCACCAACGCTATCTTCAGCCTCCTACGAAGCTGTAGCTGGATCAAAGTCTCTTTGACTGTCTGTGGGGAGGAAACAGAAGAGGGGTGAGATCACCACATCTCAGTAAATGGATAAATCACACTATAACAAAAACAGGGCAAACCAAGCACGAATGTTTCGCAATGAGTTTAATAATTGAAATCAAAGTGTAAAGATAATAATAGAAACATTAAGCATTTAACCATAATTTATTGAAAGAAAAGTTAAACAGTTCAAATGTATGTTCAAAAGATAAAACAGGATTAAATCAGTAACAGTAGAGCAAATCAATTATGCATGGTAAGTAATAAATGAAGTTATTTATTCAATAACAATGATGAATGAGATTGTTTAGAAATATTTAATCTTTAAGAAAAATGCACTAGTTTATTGGAGGTATTTCCTAACAGATCTATCATCTCCCCCAAGCATACAGCAAGGGTAGGGTAATCACTGTAGGTGTAGATATAAGTCCACCCTAAATCCCCCAAGCACACAGCAAGGGTATGGTAATCACTGTAGGCGTAGACATAAGTCCACGCTAAATCCCCTAAGCACACAGCAAGGGTATGGTAATCACTGTAGGCGTAGACATAAGTCCACCCTAAATTCCTGTGTCTTAGGCAGTCATATGCCCGTCACAGTATCTTAGGCCGAAGCCTTCGCATGACCATGGTGCACCAGAGCTAGCACTCCCTGCGGCTAGCTAACAGTGATCTAAAAGGGTCCCTCCAATAGAAAACATTTGAAATATGCTATTCAAAGAATTTAAAATAAAACATTTCAATAACATTACAATAAAGCTATAATTCTCCATCTAGCTCTTTTCATGCATAAAATTTCGTTCTAAAATATATCTCATCCATGAATTCCCATGGAGACCTTTATAATCATAAACTTTCCCTTTTAAACATAGATCGTCCGTAGACGTCACATAGATGCTCATCATGCATCAAATCATTTCATGGCTAACTTAGTTTATTTCTATGACTAAGTTCGCATTTCTATAAATCTAGCTCAAATGGAGAATTATCAGTCTAAATGCTTGCCTTGCATACCTAGAGTTCAACTAGGATTTAAATTTATAATTTCTAACATGGTTGGAACATATTGGTTTTCAAAGCGGTAAAACAATTTAGCATACATTCCAACTAGTTAAAATCATACGAGACAGAGAATTATAAACCGAATTCGTAAAACATGCGCTATAGTATGAAAAACCCACTCACAGGTAAGGTCTCCAGATTTGACAGCCCTAAAATCCTCGTTTCTGGTCTGAATTCAATAAAACAAACTCCAAAATCGAGTCCGGATGGTCTAAAAACCTTAAATGAGCTTGGGTACTGTTCACCGCCGGAAAATACTATTCACCGCCACTATTCATCGCTGAAAAACACAATTCACCGTCACAAAAATTTTATCGAATCAACAAAACAATTTCATATCCTAATATTTATCTAGTTTCTGAATCAATCTACGGAGTTAGATTTCTAATTAGAAGTTTCTGTGTAAGATTTCTCAGAATTTACCTTTTACCGAGATTTTCTACTTCAGATTTACGGCGATTCAACGGTTGATTTGAAAATCTGATCGGTCAAAACTGAAGTATTCTTCGTCCTGAATCCAATAACACTTTCAGTTTTGATACCGGAAGCCAATTGGTACTCTAAATCGAGAGAAAAGATTTGAAGTCACTATTCACTCACTATGCAGCACTATGCATTTTTTCTGTTTTCTTCTTTGAATTCGTCGCCCCCACCTTCTCATTTTATGGTTTCTGAAAAAAAAAATTTTATTATTTTTTTTATAATTATTAAATAATTAATAATTAGATTTTCTTTTATAAAAATTCATATAAATTCCATTTTTCATCTTAAAATATCCCAAAAATTCCTAAAAATTTCCATTCTCGTAAATCTTCAGTTAAACTTTTAAATCACGATTTTTCTTGATAAACATCATAATAAAACAAATTTCAAAACAAATATCTTTATTCATATTAAAAGAAAGAATATTTCTAAAAATACCATAAAAATTCAATGGAGGCCGGTACAATTATTTTAAGCAACACAATACTTCTTTTAATTAAAAGTCCACTTACTTTTAAGAAATCTTAATCATTTCTACATAAATAAAAATATATTTGCTTATAGCGCGCCAAAACATAAATTCTCATATTTCTTTTATAATTCTTTAATCCATGTAATAAATATACATATTTTCTACGGTTCTTATCTCTATTGTCAAAATTCTCTCTTTTATTCTAAATTTCCTTTAAATTGGAATTTTCGTTAAATTTTACGGTTATTACATTTATTTGTCACAGCCCCAAATGATGGAACACATGACCGGAACGGCATAAGGGTATCCCCCTAGCCGCAAGCCTGACGCATAGCATGCACAAATATCCAACACACAATCCAGAGTACATAATAAATATAACTGGCCACATATGCCACATCCAATATCAGAAAATACTGTATATATATATATATATATATATATATATATATATATATATATATATATATATATATATATATATATATCTTATGAATCCAACATCCGTGATTCAACTTGGCCCATGGCCTCATAATATTCATGTGATTCAACTTGGCCCAAGGCCTCATAATACAAACATCGTTGTAAAACATAAAATCGTTTTCCAAACAACACATCAAAATACGCAAGAAGCGAGGATCCTGCCTGTAAGTTCATGGAGGTACACTAGACATAAACTAAACTAGACAATTAGTACAAAAGAGCCTTACCCAAACTGGGGCTCACCAACGCTATATTCAGCCTCCTACGAAGCTGTAGCTCGATCAAAGTCTCTTTGACTATCTATGGGGAAGAAACAGAAGAGGGGTAAGACCACATCTCAGTGAATGGGTAAATCACACTATAACAGAAACAGGGCAAACCAAGTACGAGTGTGTCGTAATGAGTTTAATAATTGAAACATTAAGCATTTAACCATAATTTATTGAAAGAAAAGCTAAACAATTCAAATGTATGTTCAAAAGATAAAACATGATTAAATCAGTAACCGTAAAGTAGATCAATTATGCATGGTAAGTAATAAATGAAGTTATTTATGCAATAACAATGATGAATGAGATTGTTTAGAAATATTTAATCTTTAAGAAAAATGCACTAGTTTATTGGAGGTCTTTCCTAACAGATCAATCATTTTCCCCAAGCACACAGCAAGGGTAGGGTAATCACTGTAGGCGTAGACACAAGTCCACCTTAAATTCCTCCAAGCACACAGCAAGGGTATGGCAATCACTGTAGGCGTAGACATAAGTCCACCCTAAATCCCTATGTCTTAGGCAGTCATATGCCCGTCACAGTATCCTAGGCCGAAGCCTTCGCATGATCATGGTGCACCAGGGCTAGCACTCCCTGTGGCTAGCTAACAGTGATCTAAAAGGGTCCCTCCAATAGAAGACATTTGAAATATGCTATTCAAAAAGTTTAAAGTATAACATTTCAATAACATTACAATAAGTTATAATTCTCCATCTAACTCTTTTCATGCATAAAATTCCGTTTTAAAATATGTTTCATCCATGTATTCCCATGGAGACCTTTATTATCATAAACTTTCCCTTTAAACATATCGTCCGTAGACATCGCATAGATGTTCGTATTCATCAAATCATTTCATGGCTAACTTAGTTCATTTCTATGACTAAGTTCGCATTTCTATAAATATAGCTCAAATGGAGAATTATCAGTCTAGATGCTTGCCCTGCATACCTAGGGTTCAACTAGGATTAAAATTTATAATTTCTAACATGGTTGGAACATATTGATTTTCAAAGCGGTAAAACAATTTAGCATACATTCCAACTAGTTAAAATCATACGAGAGAGTTATAAACAAAATTCATAAAACATGCGCTAGAGTATGAAAACCCCACTTACCGGTAAGGGCTCTAGATTGGACAGCCCTAAAATCCTCATTTCTGGTCTGAATTCGGTAAAACAAACCCCAAAATCGAGTCTGGAAGGTCCAAAAACCTTAAATGAGCTTGGGTACTGTTCACTGCCAAAAAATAGTATTCACCGTCACAAAAATTTTACCGAATCAACAAAACTATTTCATATCCTAATATTTATCTAGTTTCTGAATCTATCTACGGAGTTAGATTTCTAATTAGAAGTTTCTAAGTAAGGTTTTTCAGAATTTACTTTTTACCGAGATTTTCTACTTCAGATCTACTGCGATTCAACGGTTGATTTGAAAAACTGATCGGTCAAAACTGAAGTACTTTTCATTCTGAATCTAATAATACTTTCAGTTTTGAAATCAGAAGTCAATCGGTACTCCAAATCGAAAGAAAATGTTGGATGTTACTATTCCTACACTATTCATTACTATGCATTTTCTTCATTTTTCTCGAATCTGATCGTCGCCCCCGGTTTTTGTTTTATGGTTTATGTTTTTTTTAATATAATAATAATTATTAAATAATTAATAATAAGATTTTCTTTTATAAAAATTCATATAAATTCCGTTTTTCATCATAAAATATCCCAAAAATTTCTAAAAATTTCCATTCTCATAAATCTTTAGTTAAACTCTTAAATCATGATTTTTCTTGATAAAAATCATAATAAAACAAATTTCAAAACAAATATCTTTATTCATATTAAAAGAAAGAATATTTCTAAAAATACCGTAAAAATTCAATAGAGGCCGGTATAATTATTTTAAGCAACACAATACTTCTTTTACTTAAAAGTCCACTTACTTTTAACAAATCATAATCATTTCTACATAAATAAAAATATATTTGCTTATAGTGCGTCAAAACATAAATTCTCATATTTCTTTTGTAATTCTTTAATCCATGTAATAAATATACATATTTTCTATGGTTCTTATCTCTATTGTCAAAATTCTCTCTTTTATTCTAATTTTCCTTTAATTGGAATTTTCGTTAAATTTTACGGTTATTACATTCTTCCCCCCTTAAAGAAATTCGGTCCCCAAATTTTACCACCACAGTTGCAGATAAACACTAACCTCAATGTTCAAATAAATGCGGATATCTGGCGCGTATATCCTCTTTTCTTTCCTAAGTAGCTTTCTCAAAAGAGTGATTTTTTTCCATATCACCTTTACTGTAAATATTTCTTTTGACCATAACTTCTTTACTTGTCTGTCCACTATTACTACTGGTTGTTCCTCATAGGTTAAATCTTTCTGTAACTGAATCTATGGACACTGTATAACATGTGTAGAATACAGTAAATATTTCTGTAACATAGACACATGAAAAACTGGATGGACATTACCTAATTCAGGTGGTAAAGCCAAACAATAAGCCACTGAACCGATCCTATCAAAAATTCAAATAATTCTATATACCGAGAGGGTAACTTCCCTTTCTTTCAAAACCTCATTACCTCTTCTATGGGTGAGTCCTTCAAGAATATATATATATATATATAGTCACCAACTAATACTTTCTCATGCTCAACATTCATAGTCCTTATAAACTTTTGACTTGTATTGAGTTTCCAGTATTTTTTTTAATCAAGTTCACTTAATCAATAACATCTTATAGTAAATCTAACTCCACTGAGTCATTTAACAGAACATTTGTAACACCTCTTACATAAGGTTTAAATCTTCTAATATCATTTTATTATAGACAAATTCTATTAAGAAATCTCCTACCTATCTCAAAAACATATGCTTGAAGCATACTCTCCAAACTAGCATCATCAATTTAGATAATTCATATGCTATATATTGCATGTTATTCCAAATTAGATTTCCAAAGTTTAACTTTTTTCAATTCACTCACATATTAAGAAACCTATGATGTTCATGTAAAACTTCAAATGATGCCATTGTATAGTGGCATGATAATTACTGCTATGAGCAAGTTCAACTAAGGACAATTAATCTCTCCAAACTTTCACCACAATAATATAAAGATACTTAAAGTATAACTTCTAATGTATAAACACATTATTTAAATTTAGTATCAGTCATACTATTATCTAATAAAGATCTTTAGACTTCCTGAATAACTCTCTTGAGATAATATATTCAATTCGTACTTACCAACATACCCGCTAATGAAAAATTTCACTTGTATCTTCTTTTTACCATTATACTAGTACAATTTTTTTTATATCAGTATATCCTTACTACCTCAGATAATCCATATTCACAATCTATGGCTTCTTTTGAAATCTCTTTTCTCAACAATTATTCATACGTGAATTTCCAATCTCAACATAATTCACATCTTAAATACTAAATTCGATTTAAACCTTTAACACAAATATCTTGATTACTTACATTATTTTTGGACATAATTCTCAGAATATTCTCCATATTTCCAAATTAATAATTCAAAGATCAATTTAAATCCTACTTTCTATATTTTATCCCTCAAGAACTTCAGTACCACTAATTCACTTTATTACATTCCTCAAAGCACCATAAGGCCATCATTTTTCTATTCCTTTCATCTAAAAATTGTTATATAGTTCGGTGTCCAAACTCACTATTTTAAGTTATATTCTTCCAAGATTTCATTCATTAGTCACTTCTAACCAATTGAAATCACAAATTTCCTACTTTTGTCTTATCTATCTTCCAGTAAACCCAATATGTTCACATCCTCCTCTTATAACATTTTTCCATCACTATCCAATCCTTAAGCAATCCTAACATATATTACTTTCACTATTCATATCATGTCTGCCACTTATCCATTTCAATTCACTTTTCACACATTCATATATTTTCATGACATACTATCCAAATATCAAACATCACCCAAGTCACAATTTTGACAAACGAAATAGTCATTTACTCACTCACCTATTAGAAAACTTACGGTATTTTATGTAAAACTTCTGCCCAAAACTTCTTAAAATGCTCTCTAACAACAATCTGTGAACTATAGTTCTTGATCAAATATAATCGATATCAATACCTTATGAAGTTTTACTATCTTATTCAAAGACAAATTTGAACCTATCAATAATCACCCATTTTTATTCAGGTATCTCTATCTGATATTGTAATCTTGCAAGTCTTTGATGTTCTACTTTTACCTGTTGACAAGGTAATCATCGAGATACAAAATCAACTATATCTTTCTTCATACTGTCCCACCAATAAATTTCTTTTAGATCTTTATACATTTTAGTTACCTCAAGATGAATTGTATATATGGATCTATGGGCTTCCTCTAAAATTTCTTCCTTAAGTTCTTCTTTATTAAATACACACAATCGCTTGCCCAATCTCAAAATTCCTTCAGAGTCTACAATAAATTCAATATCACTGCCATTCTTGACCTCTTAAATTTTCTTACATAAATAGGCATCATTGTCCTGTGCTTTTTCACCTACTCAACTAAGGATGATTGAAACTGTATGAATTTTACATGTATCACCATACAGATAATGCCTCCAAGCTTTGAGAGTAAAACTACTGCTGTTATTTCCAAATCATAAGTCTGACAATTTTTGCTCATGTGGCTTAAGCTGTCTAGATACATATGCAATGACTCGACTATATTGCATCAACATATACCTTAATCCTATTCTCTATGTATCACAACATACCGTATATCCTTCAGTGCCTAAAGAAATAGACAGTACTGGCGCCGTAATCTAACATTTCTTAGTTTCTAGCAATTTTTTTCACATTCATCTTACTAGTCAAATTTTATTGCTTCCTTTGTCAACCTCGTCAAAGGAGAAACAATTTTTTTTAAAAAAATATTTAACGAATCTACAGTAATATCTTGATAAACAAATAAAATTACGAATCTTTGTAATTGTGATAGGGTGTGGCCATTGTTGCACTACTTCTACCTTTTTAAGATTAATTTGAATATCATCCTTGGTAATCACATACCCTAGGAAAATAACATTACTAAGCCAAAATTCACATTTTGCAAACTTAGCATATAACTAGTGTTCTCTTAGGGTTTGCGAAGCATTCTTTAAATGTCCTCATGCTCCTCAGAATTCCTTGAATATATTCTAGTATATTATCAATAATTATAATAACAAATTAATCCAGGGATGGCTTCAATACTCTTTTTTTTATCAAGTCCATGAATAAAGCTTGGATATTTTTCAAACTAAATGACATCACCAAGAACTCATAATGCCATAACGAGTCCTAAAAGAAATTTTTCGAATATCTTCTTCCCTTATCCTCAATTGATGAGATCCAGATATCAAATCAATTCAATTTTTTTTAAAATGTTGAGCACCTTGTAGCTGGTCAAACATATCATCTATATGAGGTAATGAATATTTATTCCACAACTGTTTGAAGACAGGTAAACCTTGAATTTTGAGGTCAAAATTCTTTTTAGGGGGAGAACTGTAACATCCCCAATTTTTTTCCTTTATGTTACTAATTGGAATTTTTGTTCAGAGAGGAGAAAGCATTTTGGACTTCACAAGAGGATTAAATCGTTTTACAATTTTACTCAGGTAAAAGAAGATAGTAGGATGGTTAAAATGGCATTTATGTAATTTCATTGAAATGGCATTTTTGTAATTAATGGAGGATGGCATTTATGAAATTAGGGATGGTGGCAAGGGTATTTTGGAGAAAGGAAGGAGGTAGGTAGGGGGTAAGAAGGGAAAGAAAAATATATAATATAATAATAATAAAATAATAATATAAAAAAAAAAAGATAAGAAGGGGAAGGGGGAGATGACGGAAGGAAAGAGAGAAAGAAAGAAAAGGAGAAAAGAAAGAGAAAGAAGAGAAAAGGGGGAAGAAAAAAGGTGTCGGTAGGATTTTCAGCAGAAGAAAAAAAGAAGAAAAAGAAGAGAAGAGAAAGAAGAGAAAGAGGAAGAAGGAGGAAAAGGAAGAGGAAAGGGGAAGTCAAAGATTTTACTTTGTGTGGAAGGAATCAAACATACAAGTTTAAGGATCTATCTGAGGTAGGATTAACATCCTCTAATAAATTTTTGTACAAAAATTATATATACATTTTTAGATTTGTTTAGATATAATTTTGGATAACATGTGGTCTGGATATTTATATGATATTCTGTTTTGAATGTTTGGACATGCATATGGGTGTATGGGATTATATAAAAGAAAATCAAATGAGAAGATAAATTAAGCTGAATTTTGGAATAATTGGGGTAGCTTCGGTTTTTGGAATTTTGAGAAAATTAGGAAAGGATTTTAAAGAAATGGTCAACATATGAATTATATATATATGTCTCACGGATTTATAAGTTTTGAAATCACCTCAATCGGAATTCATATGATGGAGATATGGTTGATTAATTGAGCAAAGGTCGGAATTCAGGATAGTAAAAATAAGTGTTTTATTTTTAATTTTCTGGGAATAAACCGTAAAGAATTTGAAGAAATGATAAACATAGAAGTTATAGATAATTGTCTTAGCTATTTATAGGCTTTTAAATCACCTCAATCGGAATTCATATGAGGGAGATATTATTGAATAAGTGAAGAAAGGTCACAGAACATTTCACTGTTTTTCTACCTAAAAATTAGTTTTATTTGTTGAAATATTTTTAGAAGACAAATGTCCAAGAAAATTACCCTTTTCTTTATTTGATTCAAAATTTATTATATTGGACATTTGATATGTGATGAATAATTATTAATTGTTGGATATGAAAATTATGCATGTTATTTTATGAAAGAAATTGAATGGCAAGCGTAAAGCTCATGGCGAGTTGCTTGGTAATTATGCCAAGCGTAAAACTCATGGCGAGTTGCTTGATAATTTTACATTCTATTTGATGAATATGCATTAATATATATATATATATATATATATATATATATATATATATATATATATATATATATTTATATATATATATATATATATATATTTATATGTATGAATGAATATCGACGGGTTGTATGGCTTGTGACGGTACCGAGTAGGGGATGCCCTATTAGCCTGAGTGAGTCAAGGGAGGGCTGCTCCAACCGGGTGTCAGTGGTAATGTGAGAAGGCAGGAGGGTGATGTACTCACATTCCCTTATCACTTATTGTGACTGTAGTCGATCGGTCACTATGCATATAGCAAACGAGTAAATTAAAAGCCGTGATAGGGCTGAGCATTAGAAAAAAAAATGGACTTCTGGTGCAAGTGTAGCATGATAATTATGCATTAAAAAAATATGATTTTATCTCAAAATTTTGATATTTTTCTGTAGCTTATACAGCTGAACATAACTCTTATTTTCTCAGCATATTTTATTTATGTTAAGTCTACTGGGAACCATTGTTCTCACTATTATTGTGGTGTTATGTTCAGATAAAAAGAAATGAGATACAACACAAAAGGGAGTAACTGATGGAGATCTAGATGTCAGCACCACCTCCTCAACCTTTGTATTTCAAGGGTGAAGGGCTGTATAAAAACTCTTATTTATGTACTAAAAAGTTGTATTGTATAAATGTAACCTGTGTGAGGTTTGTAATATATATGTAAACATCTATAATGTGTTTTGAAATGTTGTATTGTATAATTATGACATGTATGAGGTTTGTAATAAATATATATATATATATATATATATATATATATATATATATATATATAATGTGTTTTTACATATGGCGTATTTTTAACATGAGTAATGTAAAAAAAAAAACCGGACAGGGTGAGGAGGTGGTGCTGACATCTAGATCACCATCAGTATATATATATATATATATATATAATGTGTTTTTACATATGGCGTATTTTTAACATGAGTAATGTAAAAAAAAAAACCGGACAGGGTGAGGAGGTGGTGCTGACATCTAGATCACCATCAGTAACTTCATTTTGTGTCGCATCTCATTTCTTTTTATCTGAACATAACACCACAATAATAGTGAGAACAAAGGTTCCCAGTAAACTTAACATAAATAAAATATGATGAGAAAACAGGAGTTATGTTCAGCTGTATAAGCTACAGAAAAATATCAAAATTTTGAGATAAAATCATAATTTGTTTATGCATAATTATCATACTACTCATGCACCAGAAGTCCATTTTTTTTTTCTAATGCTCAGCCTTATCACGGCTTTTTATTTACTCGTTTGCTATATGCATAGTGACCGATCGACTACAGTCACAATAAGTGATTGGGGAATGTGAGTACATCACCCTCCTGCCTCCTCACATTACCACTGACACCCGGTTGGAGCGGCCCTCCCTTGGCTTACTCAGGCTAATAGGGCGTCCCCTACTTGGTACCGTCACAAGCCATACAACCCGTCGATATTCATTCATACATATAAATACATATATATATATATATATATATATATATATATATATATATATATATATATAAATACATATATATATATATATATATATTAATGCATATTCATCAAATAGAATGTAAAATTATCAAGCAACTCGCCATGAGTTTTACGCTTGCCATAATTATCAAGCAACTCGCCATGAGCTTTACGCTTGCCATTCAATTTCTTTCATAAAATAACATGCATAATTTTCATATCCAACAATTAATAATTATTTATCACATATGAAATGTCCAATATAATAAATTTTGAATCAAATAAAGAAAAGGGTAATTTTCTTGGACATTTGTCTTCTAAAAATATTTCAACAAATAAAACTATTTTTAGGTAGAAAAACAATGAAAAAAAATATAATAAACCAACACCTAACACGCCTTACCCGTGTTGAAATAACTCAGAACACGGCCTGGACGTGTTCTGTGACCTTTCTTCACTTATTCAATCATATCTCCCTCATATGAATTTTGATTGAGGTGATCTCAAAGCCTATAAACAATTATCTACAACTTCTATGTTTATCATTTCTTCAAATTCTTTACGGTTTATTCCCAGAAAATTAAAAATAAAACACTTAATTTTACTATCCTGAATTCCAACATTTGTTCAATTAATCAACCATATCTCCCTCATATGAATTCCGATTGACGTGATCTCAAAGCCTATAAAAAGATAAGACAAGTATCTACAACTTCTATGTTTATCATTTCTTCAAATTCTTTACGGTTTATTCCCAGAAAATTAAAAATAAAACACTTATTTTTACTATCCTGAATTCCGACATTTGCTCAATTAATCAACCATATCTCCCTCATATGGTCTCCAAATCAAGTAATTCCAAATCCTATAGATCCGTGAGACATATATCTACAATTCATATGTTGACCATTTCTTTAAAATCCTTCCCAAATTTTTCGAGAATTCCAAAAACTGAAACTACCCCAATTATTCCAAAATTCAGCTTAATTTATCTTCTCCTTCGATTTTCTTTTATATAATCCCATACACCCATATGTATGTCCAAACATCCAAAAAAGAATTTCATATAAATATCCAGACCACATGTTATCTAAAATTATATCTAAATAAATCTGAAAATGTATATATAATTTTGTACAAAAATGTATTAGAAGATGTTAATCCTACCTCAAATTCCAGTAAATCCGGTGCTTGATTTCTTGATTTCTCTTCCCTCTCTCATGGCCTCATAATACAAACATTGTTGTAAAACATAAAACCGTTTTCCAAACAACACATCAAAATACACAAGAAGCGAGAATCCTGCCTATAAGTTCATGGAGGTACACTAGACATAAACTAAATTAGACAAACAGTACAAAAGAGTCTTGCCCAAATTGGGGCTCACCAATGCTATCTTCAGCCTCCTACGAAGCTGTAGCTGAATCAAAGTCTCTTTGACTATCTGTGGGGAGGAAACAAAAGAGGGGTGAGATCACCACATCTCAGTGAATGGATAAATCACACTATAACAGAAACAGGGCAAACCAAGCACGAATGTTTCGCAATGAGAAGTCTCTAAGTAAAGTTTTTCAGAACTTACCTTTTACCGAGATTTTCTACTTCAGATCTACGGCGATTCAACGGTTGATTTGAAAAACTGATCGGTCAAAACTGAAGTACTCTTCGTCCTAAATCCAATAACACTTTCAGTTTTGATATCGGAAACCCTTAAGCACTCCAAATCGAAAGATAAAATTTGAGGTCACTATTCACTCACTATGCAGCATTATTCCTCTCCATTTTTTTCCTTTTTTTCCTTCTGAAATTGTCGCCCCCGGTTTCATTTATCAGCTTTTTTTTTTATAATTATTAAATAATTAATAATTAGATTTTCTTTTATAAAAATTCATATAAATTTCGTTTTTCATCATAAAATATATCAAAAATTCCTAAATATTTCATTTCTCATAAATCTTTAGTTAAACTCTTAAATCATAATTTTTTTAATAAAAATCGTAATAAAACAAATTTTAAAACAAATATCTTTATTCATATTAAAAGAAAGAATATTTTTAAAAATACCATAAAAATTCATTACAGGCCGGTATAATTATTTTAAGTAACACAATACTTCTTTTACTTAAAAGTCCACTTACTTTTAACAAATCATAATCATTTCTACATAAATAAAAATATATTTGCTTATAGCAAAATACTATCATTTAAAAATAAAAAGTACGCGCCAAAACATAAATTCTCATATTTTCAAAATTCTCTCTTTTATTCTAAATTTCCTTTAATTGGAATTTTCATTAAATTTTACGGTTATTACATTCTTCCCCCCTTAAAGAAATTCGGTCCCCGAATTTCATCACCATAGTTGCAAATAAATACTTTCCTCATTGTTCAAATAAATGCGGATATCTGGCGCGTATATCCTTCTTTCTTTCCCAAGTAGCTTCCTTAAAAGAGTAATTTTTCCATATCACGTTTACTGTAAATATTTTTTTTGACCGTAACTTCTTTACTTGTCTGTCCATACTGGTTGTTCCTCTTAGGTTAAATCTTTTTGTAACTGAATCTATGGACACTGTATAACATGTGTAGAATCCGGTAAATTTTCCGTAGTATAGACACATGAAAAACTGGATAAACATTATCCAATGCAGGTGGTAAAACCAAACAATAAACCACTGAACCGATCCTATCAAGAATTCAAATAATTCTATATACCAAGAGGGTAACTTCCCTTTCTTTCAAAACCTCATTACCTCTTCTATGGGTGAGTCCTTCAAGAATATATATATAGTGACCAGCTAATACTTTCTCGAGCTCAACATTCATAGCCCTTATAAACTTTTGACTTGTATTGAGTTTTCAGTATTTTTTTTAATCAAGTTCACTTAATCAATAACATCTTATAATAAATCTAACTTTACTGAGTCATTTAACAGAACATTTGTAACACCTCTTACATAAGGCTTACATCTTCTAATATCATTTTATTATAGACAAATTTTGCTAAGAAATCTCCTACCAATCTAAAAAAAAATGCTTGTAGCATGCTCTCCAAACTAGCATCATCAATTTAAATAATTCATATTCTATTTATTGCATGTTATTCCAAATTAGATTTCCAAAAAGTTTAACTTTTCTCAATTCACTCACATATTAAGAAACCTATGATGTTCATGTAAAACTTCAAATGATGCCATTGTATATTGGCATGATAATTACTGATATGAGCAAGTTCAACTAAGAACAATTAATTTCTCCCAACTTTCACCACAAACATATAAAGATACTTAAAGCATAATTTCTAATGTATAAACACATCATTTAAATTTAGTATCAGTCATACCATAATCTAATAAAGATCCTTAGACTTCTTGAATAACTCTCTTGAGATAATATATTCAATTTGTACTTGCCAACATACCCGCCAATGAAAAATTTCACTTGTATCTTTTTTTTACCATTATACTAATACCATTTTTTTTATCTCAGTATATCCTTATTACCTCGGGTCATCCATATTCACAATCTATGGCTTCTTCTGAAATCTCCGTTCTCAACAATTATCCATATGTGAATTTCCAATCTCAACATAATTTACATTCTAGATATTAGTCTCAATTTAGCAAGGTATAAATCCTTAACACAAATATCTTAATCACTTACATTATTCTCAGAGCTGATTCTCAAAATATTCTCCATGTTTCCAAATTAAAAAATTCGAGATTAGTTTAAATCTTACTTTCCATAGTTTACTCCTCAAAAACTTCAACACCGTTAATTCCTTTGATTACATTCGTCAAAGCACCATTACATCATCATCCATTTATCCTTTTCAAAATCTCTATTACTTTAATCTACTAATCAAAATCTTGCATTTAATGCCAAATATTAATGTAGGGCAATGCAGCAGAAAATGCGAAACACGTAATAGAGCATGGTGCCAAGGAAGTCAGAAGTTTAGACAAAACATTGACAGGAAATTAAAATCGGTGGCCGTAATTCTTGAAAATCTGTAAACAAAATCTAGCTGCTATTTCGACGAAAATCGGGGGCCGCAATCGGTGGTCGCAAATTTTGAATATATGTGCCAAAATTTAATTCAAAGATATTGTTATTCGGCGGAAGCATATCATATGGAAAAGAAATATTTCTGAGCCTATAAAGTCTGTGAATAACAAGAGCACATAGTTAACTGGTAGGATGCAGTTGGTTGCTTCAAAATATATATAATCAATCAACTGTAAATAATCAGTTCAAATTAAAATTTCTCAAAATAGCTAGTCGACTTATAAATCAATAGTCAACTGGTAAAAACATTGAGAAAACAAAATAAACCATTTGATTGTTCCTCTTCAACAATTAATTGGTTTGCATTTTCACTCTTTTTCTTTTTCTTCTTTTTTACAATGACGGCTATCACCTACAACCTTTCAAGACATCAATGCTTCATCAAAGACAACAAGAAAAAGATAGATTTCTGGTGATATCTTATCTTATGCTCTTTATGTGCTTAATATGGGTCACAGTCATAACTACTGTACATATACATGCTTGTCTTTTTTTTACCTTTAATTTAGCTAATATCCACCAATCACTCACATAGATGTTCTAATAATATCCGGCCTATTCGCATAGCTATTATAAATATGCCTTCTTTGAGTTCAATAAATACTTACATTAGTATCTTTGTCTATACTTAAAGTTAAGGTAAGAACAATTATGGAGGGAACAACATTCCGTCATTTTCGAAATATCTGTGTCTTTTGTGGTTCCAGTCCTGGAAAAGATGGGAAATATGTGAAAGCAGCACAAAACCTAGGTATGGTGCTGGCCAGAAGAAAAATTCATCTAGTCTATGGTGGAGGTAACTGTGGGTTAATGGGGTGTGTGGCTACAGCTGCACATGTAGGAAGATGCCAAGTTCTAGGTATTATTCCTACAGCTCTAGCTGCATCCAGCAACATAGGGAAAACAATTGGGGAAGAATATAGAGTAGCTTCCATGCATGAACGCATGGCTAGAATGATGAGCAATGCTGACGCCTTCATTGCCTTACCAGATGGTTTTGGTACTTTAGAGGAGATTTTCCAAATATTCTCTTGGGCACAACTGAATATGCATCACAAACCAATAGGTTTGTTAAATGTTAATCACTTCTTTGATGGTTTGTTATCTTTCCTTGATCATGCTGTGGAACAAAGGTTTGTCCCACACTCAGCACGACGAATTCTCATCTTAGCTTCAGATACTGAGGAGTTGATTGATGCTTTACAAGTATATGTTCATGTACCTGATCCAATCACAGCTCAAATAGAATGGACAACAGACCATAGCAGAAAATGCAAATTGGACTTGGATCTTCATCTGTAACTGTAGTAGAACGTAGCCATTTATGTTCCACTTTTATTTTCTTAGGGTCTATTTGGATACCATCCTTGCTAAACATACTCCTTTAGAGTTTGTAAAACTATCTTTAAGAGCATATGTTCATGTACCTGAGGAGTTGATTGATGCTTTACAAGCATATGTTCATGTACCTGATCCAATCACAGCTCAAAT
Organism: Gleditsia sinensis; assembly: GCA_037074535.1. NCBI lineage: Eukaryota > Viridiplantae > Streptophyta > Magnoliopsida > Fabales > Fabaceae > Gleditsia > Gleditsia sinensis. The sequence goes on along the minus strand of CM073473.1, from coordinate 33,841,683 downwards.
AGAATGGACAACAGACCATAGCAGAAAGTGCAAATTGGACTTGGATCTTCATCTGTAACTGTAGTAGAACGTAGCCATTTCTGTTCCACCTTTATTTTCTTAGGGTCTATTTGGATACCATCCTTGCTAAACATACTCCTTTAGAGTTTGTAAAACTATCTTTAAATGTTGCTTATGATCCTTTGAACTCTTGTAATATTTTAGTGTATCGTCAATAATTATAATAACAAATTGATCCAGAAATGGCTTAAGTACTTTTTTTTATCAAGTCCATGAATGCAACTGGGCATTTTTCAGACTAAATGACATCACCAAGAACTCATAATGCCATAACGAGTCCTAAAAGAAATTTTTCGAATATCCTCTTCCCTTATCCTCAATTGATGAGATCTAGATATCAAATCAATTCAAAAAATTTTTAAATGTTGAGTACCTTGTAGCTGGTCAAACATATCATCTATATGAGGTAATGAGTATTTATTCCACATTGTCACTCATAGTGATTCATCTTTCTTTTTCATAGATAGAACTGGAGCACTCCAAGTAAAAGTACTAGGGCTTTTAAATCCCTTGTCTAACATGTCTTATAACTATTTCTTTTTCAGTTCTTTAAGTTCAATGGGTGCCATTCTATATGGAAATATAGACGCTGGCCAGGAAATAAATCAATACCAAATTCTATTTATTATTTTGGGGTAATCCTGGCAATTCCTCAAGAATTATATCAAAAAATTTTCTAATCACTGGTACTTGATTTACAGTGGTATACTTTATATCAGCATCTCTCACCACTGCCAACTATCCTTGGCACCTTTTTGTAATCACTTATGGACTGCTAAAGCAGAGATTATGTTACTGGGTATCTCACTAAGATTTCTTTGTATCAAGAGAGAAAATTCTCCAAGAATATTGAATTTAAACACCTTCTAGTGACATTTCAAAATGACATGATATAATGCCAACAAATTCATTCTCAATATCACATCACAATTTACCATATCTAGACAATCGGGTACAACAGATGTCACATTCAGAAACCATCATGATGTCACATTCAAAAATCATCATATTTGGTATCTGTCTCAATTTCTTAAATTCTTTACGACGCATCTCGCTATAAAACAGAGATAGCCCAACCGTCACTTAACCATGCCAATATAGCATACTATAAACTGACTTACTGCAAAAAAAAGACAACATCCTATCGAACCTCTTTAGCAGCACCATGAGTATAAGCATGTCCGGATTCACAACCATACTTAAAGTCCTACCTAAAGGTCCGTTACTCCATGAACACAGGAAAACCTAAACCTCTGATACCACTCTGTCATGGCCCCAAATGATGGAACACATGACCGGCACGGCATAAGGGTTTCCCCCTAGCCGCAAGCCTAACACATAGCGTGCACAAACATCCAGCACACAATTTAGAGTACATAATAAATATAACTGGCCACATATGCCACATCCAATATAAGAAAATATTGTATTTGTATATATATCTCATGAATCCAACATCCGTGATTCAACTTGGCCCATGGCCTCATAATACAAACATTGTTGTAAAACATAAAACCATTTTCCAAACAACACATCAAAATACGCAAGAAGCGAGGATCCTGCCTGTAAGTTCATGGAGGTACACTAGACATAAACTAAACTAGACAAATAGTACAAAAGAGTCTTGCTCAAACTGGGGCTCACCAACGCTATCTTCAGCCTCCTACGAAGCTGTAGCTGAATCAAAGTCTCTTTGACTATCTGTGGGGAGGAAACAGAAGAGGGGTGAGATCACATCTCAGTGAATGGGTAAATCATATTATAACTGAAACAGGGCAAACCAAGCACGAGTGTTTCGCAATGAGTTTAATAATTGAAATCAAAGTGTAAAGATAATAATAGAAACATTAAGCATTTAACCATAATTTATTGAAAGAAAAGTTAAACAGTTCAAATGTATGTTCAAAAGATAAAACATGATTTAAATTAGTAACCGTAAAGCAAATCAATTATGCATGGTAAGTAATAAATGAAGTTATTTATGCAATAACAATGATGAATGAGATTGTTTAGAAATAGTTAATCTTTAAGAAAAATACACTAGTCTATTGGAGGTCTTTCCTAACAGATCTATCATCTTTCTCAAGCACATAGCAAGGGGAGGGTAATCACTGTAGGCGTAGACATAAGTCCACCCTAAATTTCCCCAAGCACATAGCAAGGGTGTGGCAATCACTGTAGGCATAGACATAAGTCCACCCTAATTTCCCCCAAGCACATAGCAAGGGTGTGGAAATCACTGTAGGCGTAGACATAAGTCCACCCTAAATTCTGTAACTCAGGCGGTCATAAGCCTGTCACAATATCTTAGGCCGAAGCCTCTGTATGACCATGGTGCACCAGGGCTAGCACTACCTGCGGCTAGCTAACAGTGATCTAAAAGGGTTCCTCAAATAGAAAACATTTGAAAATATGCTATTCAAAGATTTTAAAGTAAAACATTTCAATAACATTATAATAAAGCTATAATTCTCCATCTAGCTCTTTTCATGCATAAAATTTCGTTTTAAAATATGTCTCATCCATGGATTCCCATGGAGACCTTTATCATCATAAATTTTCCCTTTAAACATAGATCGTCCGTAAACGTCGCATAGATGTTCGCCATGCATCAAATCATTTCATGGCTAATTTAGTTCATTTCTATGACTAAGTTCGCATTTCTATAAATCTAGCTCAATGAAGAATTATCAGCCTAGATGCTTGCTCTGCATACCTAGGGTTTAACTAGGATTGAAATTTATAATTTCTAACATGGTTGGAACATATTGGTTTTCAAAGCGGTAAAACAATTTAGCATACGTTCCAACTAGTTAAAAATCGTACGAGAGAGTTATAAACTAAATTCATAAAACATTCGCTATAGTAAGAAAAACCTACTCACCGGTAAGGGCTCCAGATTGGACAGCCCTAAAATCCTCGTTTCTAGTCTGAATTCGGTAAAACAAACTCCAAAATCCAGTCCGGAAAGTCCAAAAACTTGCAAAATGACTTTGGGAATTTAGTCACTATTCACCACCACTATTCATCGCCGAAAAATACTATTCACCGTCACAAAAATTTTACCAAATCAACAAAACGAATTCATATCCTAATGTTTATCTAGTTTCTAAATCCATCTACGGAGTCAAATTTCTAATTAGAAGTCTCTAAGTAAGGTTTTTCAGAACTTACCTTTTACCGAGATTTTCTACTTCAGATCTACGGCGATTCAACGGTTGATTTAAAAAACTGATCGGTCAAAACTGAAGTACTCTTCGTCCTGAATCCAATAACACTTTCAGTTTTGATATCAGAAACCCTTAAGTACTCCAAATCGAAAGATAAAATTTGAGGTCACTATTCACTCACTATGCAGCACTATTCCTCTCCGTTTTTTTTCTTTCTTTCCTTCTGAAATTGTCGCCCCCGGTTTCATTTATCAGTTTTCATTTTTTTTTAATTATTAAATAATTAATAATTATATTTTCTTTTATAAAAATTCATATAAATTCCGTTTTTCATCATAAAATATCTCAAAAATTCCTAAATATTTCCTTTCTCATAAATCTTTAGTTAAACTCTTAAATCATAATTTTTCTTAATAAAAATCGTAATAAAACAAATTTTAAAACAAATATCTTTATTCATATTAAAAGAAAGAATATTTCTAAAAATACCATAAAGATCCATTAGAGGCCGGTATAATTATTTTAAGCAACACAATACTTTTTTTACTTAAAAGTCCACTTACTTTTAACAAATTATAATCATTTCTACATAAATAAAAATATATTTGCTTATAGCAAAATACTATCATTTAAAAATAAAAAGTACGCGCCAAAACATAAATTTTCATATTTTCAAAATTCTCTCTTTTATTCTAAATTTCCTTTAATTGGAATTTTCGTTAAATTTTACGGTTATTACATTCTTCCCCCCTTAAAGAAATTCGGTCCCCGAATTTCATCACCATAGTTGCAAATAAATACTTTCCTCATTGTTCAAATAAATGCGGATATCTGGCGCGTATATCCTTCTTTCTTTCCCAAGTAGCTTCCTTAAAAGAGTGATTTTTCCATATCACGTTTACTGTAAATATTTTTTTTGACCAAAACTTCTTTACTTGTCTGTCCATACTGGTTGTTCCTCTTAGGTTAAATCTTTCTGTAACTTAATCTATGGACACTGTATAACATGTGTAGAATCTGATAAATATTTTCGTAGTATAGACACATGAAAAACTGGATAAACATTATCCAATGCAGGTGGTAAAACCAAACAATAAGCCACTGAACCGATCCTATCAAGAATTCAAATAATTCTATTTATATATATATATATATATATATATATATATATATATATATATATATATATATATATATATATATATATATATATATATATATATATCGTAATGCCTTCAATTTAAGTTACGTAAAATAAATATTTTTTTTCTGCAATCAGGCAATCTCCCTAAAGTCATTTCTCTCATGTATACACAATATACAGACCAAGTCTATAAACATCAAAGTACAGCAGAAACAGGGTTCCTACCTGTAGCGTTCAGAGCACTCTAGAATACAAACACATTATAATTTAAAAATCGTGAGTCTTGGAAGCAAGGTAGACTCACCCAAAGAATATGTCACTTATTAGATCACCTATCTGCATGATCAGACTCTGTATTTTCATTTAAAAAATGTGAAAATATCGTGTAGTGAGTTTGACAATTCAGTGAGCAAATAATTCCTTCTATGACCTCTTAGGTCAGCATCTGGATGTACTTATATTTTAAAATGTGTCACATAGAAAATACAGTTCAGAAGTACATTCATATGGGACCCGTATTTCAAATATTCTCAAATCAAAGGATATTCATATATCCATAACCATATACTGCACGGTATGATCATTAAACAAATGTTGTTATGCTCAGCTGTGTAAGCTATAGTAAAATATTAAGATTTAGAGATAAAATCATCACTTTTAAGGCACCTGCTTCACTCGACAATTTAGTCAATGCAATGAAAACATAACTCATTTGCTATATGCATAGTGACCTCGACTACAGTCATAATAAGTGAACAGGGAATGTGAGTACATCACCCTCCTGCCCTCCCACATTACCACTGTCACCCAGTTGGAGTGGCCCTCCCCTAACTCACTCAAGCTAATAGGGCGTCCCTTATTCGGTATCATCACAAGTCATACAACCAGTCGATATTCATCCATACATATAAATACATGTAAAATTATCAAATAACTCGCCATGAGCTTTACACTTGTCATATTTATCAAGCAACTCGCCATGAGTTTTACGCTTGCCATTCAATCTCATTATAATATGACATGCATCATTTTCACAAGTATATAGCTTTCAAATCAATGCATCATGCACATAATATTCACTTTATCAAATAATGATAAATACATTTAGAACCACATATTCAATGAGTTCCAAAATCCATTTCTAAAACCATACTCTTCTTGAACTATGTGTCAATTCGTAAGTATAACAGATATTTTAACACATTTAATAAATTTATAATAGCATAAATAATTTGTAAACAGAAACGATTATACATTTATAGTTCAAGAAGAGTATGGAATAAGTCATAGAAAGAATTATCTACTCACAAGGTAAGGGCTCTAGATTGGATAGCCCCAAAGTGCACTTTTCCAATCCACATTTGACTAAACAGACTTCAAAAATGTGTTCGGAGGGTTCGAAAATTAAGAAAATGATTCCGAGAACTTGATCACTATTCATGGCTGAAAAACACTATTCACTAAAAATAAAAAGTTGTCAGATAGCTGAAAAATTTCATATCCTAATCTTTATCTAGCTCCTGAATCAATCTACGGTATCAAATTTCCAATTTAAAATCTTTAAGTAAGAGTTTCAGAATTTACCTTTTTTTGAAATTTTTTACTTTCGATCTTTAGGGATTCTACGGCTGATTTGAGAAATTGTTCCGTCAAAATTATAATATTCTCAATCCTGAATCCATTAGTACCTTTAGTTTTAAGATCAGAAGCCTGTAGATACTCTAGATTTTTTTTAAAAAAGTAGAGATACTATTCACACTATTCACTATTCACTATTCATTCAACCTCGGTTTTGCATTCTGCGTTTGTCTTCTGTGTTCTCCTTTTATTTTTATTTTATGATAATAATAATAATATTAATTATTTAATAATTGAATAATAGAATTTTATTTTATATTTGATCATATAAATACCATTTTTCATCCTAAAACATCTCAAAAATTTCAAAAAATTTACATTCTCATAAAACTTTAGTTGAACTTTTAAATCATGATTTTTTTTGATAAAAATCTTAATAAAAAAATCAAAAAATAAATATCTTTATACATAATAAAAGAAAGAATATTTCTAAAAATACAACAAAAATTTATTAAAGGCCAATATAATTATTTCAAGCAAAACAATAATTATTTTAATTAAAATATAGTTGCTTTTAGCAGAACATAATATTTTTAAACAGATAAAAATATATTTATTTATAAAAAAATATTATTATTTAAAAACTAAAATAACGGGATGTTACAATATATATATATATATATATATATATATATATATATTATATATATATATATATATATATATATATATATTATATATATATCTATATATATATATATATATATA
>CM073473.1:33755000-33833963 GCA_037074535.1 Gleditsia sinensis | reverse complement strand
ATAGTAGGTGAGCTGCTCCCTCTTTCCTGCAATACACTGATTCTATTTAATACGGTGCAGGTGGCAGAGCTGCGCAGCAGGAGCAGCCACTATTGAGCAGGGGACAGCAGCAGGGACACTACAGGCTGCTGGTACAGAACTGCCTCCACTACTGAAAGTAGAGAAGAAAAAGCTGCACAACAAGGGCGCCGGATGCAGAGCAGAAGGAATGTCAGCAACCCAAGGCACTTTACTGGGACCACAAGGGCTGCCTATAAAAGGACATAAAGCAGCTATTGCGAGGGAAAGAGGAGCGCGGGGGGAAACGAGAGAAAGCAGGGGAGAATTTGGAGGAGGAAACACCATAGCCGAGGATGTGTTGACACCGGGAGGTGCAGCATTAGGGGAATAGTTTTGCATGTCCAGAAGGGGATTGCCCCCTGTTGTTATATTACTATTTTACCAAAAAGGAAGAATTGCACTCTTAATTTTATTTAAATCACTTAGGATGCATACTAGTGTTTTTGGGATTTTTGTAACCAGTGTACCCATGAGGCTTGGCTAGTTTCCAGCTAGGGTTGCACAAGGGTTGTAATGAACTGAAGCACATTTTTATTATTAATTCATTCCGTTGCAGTTGTTGTTCACCATTCAATTGTGTTTTCTGTTAGTTTTTCTTTCCTTAATAACGGAAGTTTGGAGGAAGAAAACCAAGACCAACATTCACCTGGAAGGGTAATGGAGGCTGGGAAAAAGTTGAATGTAAGGGGTTACCCCATGTAGGGATATACGAGTACCCCATTAGTCCCATAATGAACTTCATACACGATTTGGAGGTGAGGACTGAAGCAGGAATGCGTGTCTGAACCTTTGAATTGTAAGGAATGGCAGTCTGGGAAGACTCCATTCAGGACTAAATTTGGCACTCAGAACAATTGCTGCAGCAAAGCCTAGAGCATAATGAGTGTTGTAGTCCATGGCAACCCTGAGTAACCCTAGTTCTCTCAATATAGTTTCTCCTTTTATTTCTATACAGATAATTCCCAAAAATTAAAATACAGAAGCTATCCTAACATATTCTTCCCTGATGAACCATTTTCTGACATTTTCTTACTAATCAGACGATATCTACCTCATATGTACTTCAAATTGAATGCTTCCAATGGCTAACAATCCGTGACACATATATCTTTAATTCTTATGTTAACCATTTATTTTAATTCCCTACAGATAAGTCCCAGAAATTAAAATACTGAAGCAATCCTAACATATTCTTCCCTGATGAACCATTGTCTGACCTTTGCTTACTAATCAGACGATATCTACCTCATATGGACTCCAAATTGAATGATTCCAGTGGCTTAAAAATCCGTGACACACATAGCTATAATTCTTATGTTAACCATTTATTTTAATTCCATACAGATAATTCCTAGAAATTAAAATACTGAAGCTATCCTAACATATTGTTCTCTGATGAACCATTTTCTGACCTTTGCCTACTAATCGGACCATATCGACCTCATATGGACTCCAAATGGAATGATTCCAGTGGCTTAAAATCCATGAGACATATATCTATAATTAATATGTTAACCATTTATTTTAATTCCTGATAGGTTGTTCCCAAAAATTAAAACACCAAAGCTAAAAATTCTGCCACTCATAGCCATAACCATGCAGAACTATCTACACCAACCTAAGTATTCAAACATACATCACATGCAAGATCAATATGTAACATGATATAGCAACATCCATGATCAATCATCAAAGTTCTAAGATCAAAATCTCATATAAATATTATAAGTTTCAAAAGTTTTCTTCAAAAAGAAATATTGTTAAACTTATCTGGAGCACTTAGTCCCCTAGACTTCTCCTTCCTCTTTCTTCCTTTCTTCCTCTCCTTTCCTCACTCTACCTTGCTTCTATTTTTTCCTCTCCCTCACTTGGACGAAATTATAATGTTGTAAGCGTGGGTTTTCTTATATAGACCACCAAATAATTCACCTTTCATGATCATGGGTCTACCTTATCACAATTAGGATACACTTTGTTGAATTTTTGGAAAACAAACAACTTATGTTCTTGTCTTCCTCTTCCTTAGTCAAGATATGCATAGGAAAAGGAGATTTGTATTTTGAAAATTATGATGATATGTTCTTAAGATAAGGGACAAGGTCCCTTTGATTTAGGGATTCTTTTCTATTTTCTTTTGTCTTAAACAAGTATGATATGTTTGCCTTTTTAGGTGGCAAATTTCTAGCCCTTGAATCTCCATTATTTGGTTGATATTATTTGTGTGGGATATGAATGTTTTGTCCTAATGCCATGTATTATCATACCACTTGCTAGAATTATGAGTGTAGGATATAGATGTTTTTGTCCTAAAGCCTTGTATTATCATGCCACTTGCCAAAATGATGAATGCAGAATCACACTACTTGCTAAATTTTTGTCTTAATGCCATGTAACCTAATCTTTATTATTACATTATTATATCATCACCTAATTTATTTTATTTTATTTTTTCTCTTGGATTTGGGCTTATTCCTACCCATTATGGGCTTATTCCTACCCATTGTCTTTGCTTTGGATAAAATTCTACCTTTCTTGGAGGGCTTGGTCACATTTTCATAATTTTTGAGCTATTGGTCCAATTACTATATCCTAGTCCAAGTCTATGTTTTATTTCTTACTTAGGTTATCCAATGGCTTGCTAGAAACTTATGTGAAGTGGAAAAACTCTATATGAAGTGTCCATAGGTAAAAGTCCAATGTATGTGTAAAGATTTTAAACTTAGTAACTCTAGTTCTTGAATTAGGAAAAATTACCCTAATTCAATGTTCTTGAAATTTTAAGACCTTTACTTGTTTCTATAAATTTATCTTCCTTATCCAAGAATTTTGCATCTCTTTAGTATGTTATTTCTAATTTCTTTCGTATTAGGTTTTCCCTCTTTATTTGTTCTCTTAATGTTAGAAACATTTTCTATGCATATACATAAGGTGAAGAATTTCTAAGGATTATATTTCCTTAGATATTTCAAATATTGTCTAATAAATTTTATTTCCTTAATTAAATTTTTATGTACTTTTATCAATAAAAGAAATGAAATTAGGGATGTTACATTTCTCTCCCCCTAAAAGAAATTTTGTCCTCAAAATTTCAGAAATTACCTTATAAGAACAATTGCGGATATTTCTTCCTCATGACTTCTTCCAGCTCCCAAGTTGCTTCTTCCGGAGTCAAACCTTTCCATAACACCTTAACTAGAGGAATGGTTTTATTTCTCAGTTGCTTCACGTCAGTGTCCAATATGGATGCAGGTACTAGCTGGTATGTCATGTTCTCCTTTATTTGGATTGGTTCATCCTGTATTACATGTGATGAATCTGGAAGATACTTCCGCAGCTGTGATACGTGGAAAACATTATGCAGGTTGGACAAATTAGGTGGGAGAGCAACTTGATATGCTGATGTCCCTACTTTCTTCAGAATTTGGTAGGGTCCCAAAAATCGCGGACTTAGCTTTCTTGTTTTGAGAGACTTACCAACTCCAGTAGTTGGGGAAAGTTTCAGAAATACATGGTCTCCTTCCTCAAACTCTAGAGGTCTATGTCTCTTATCGTAGTAACTCTTTTGCCGACTCTGAGCTGTAAGTATTTTGTTTCGTATCATCCTGATTTGTTCAGTGGTTTGTTGAACTAGATCAGGACCCAACAAGTTCTTTTCTCCTACCTCGAACCAACATAGTGGAGATCGGCACTTTCTACCGTATAAAGCTTAATAGGGGGCCATCTTAATACTAGAGTGATAGCTATTATTATAAGCAAACTCTACTAAAGGTAGGTACTTATCCCATCCTTTACCTTGCTCTATCACACAGGCCCTCAACATATCTTCTAGGGTTTGAATGGTTCGTTCTGTCTGCTCGTCAGTCTGAGAATGGTAAGCAGTACTGAACTGCAACTGAGTACCAAAAGCTTCCTGCAACGCCTTCCAAAACCTCGACATGAACCTCAGATCTCTATCAGAAACAATATTTAAGGGAATCCGATAGAGTCTAACTATTTCCTAGACGTACAATTGGGCCAATTTATCCAGTGAAAAGTTAATTTTTATGGGCAAAAAGTGAGCAGATTTGGTTAATCTATCAACTATTACCCAGATAGAGTCATGTCCCACTGAAGTCTTAGGTAAACCTACAACAAAGTCCATCGAGATACTATCCCATTTCCATTTAGGGATCTCAAGAGGTTGTAGAAATCCTGCTGGCTTTTGATGCTCCACCTTCACCTTTTGACAAATGAGATATTTCGCCACAAACTCGGCAATGTCCTTTTTCATCCCTGGCCATCAATACATCCTTTTTAAATCCTGGTACATTTTAGTGCATCCAGGATGGACTGTGTATTTACTCTCATGCGGTTCCTGCAGGATCTTAGTCCTCAACTCTCGTTCTTGAGGGACAAAAATCCTTCCCTGATACATGATTGCTCCATCTTCCATGACAGAAAAATTACCTTGGTCTTTATGATCCTGTAAGTATTGGTCGTGAGCTTGAGCCTCTTTGATCAGGGCTCTAAGGTCACACCCTATACTTAAACCATTAATGGTTAGCTTCTTTGAGGAAAAAGTAGTGTCCAACTTCAAATTTCGAAACTCCTCTAGCATTTGCATCTCATACAACATCATCTGGCCCATGTGTAGATATTTTCGACTTAAGGCATCAGCTACAACATTCGCCTTTCCTGGATGATACTTTATCTTAAACTTGTAGTCATTGAGAAATTCCACCCATCTTCGTTGCCTCATATTTAACTCCTTTTGATCAAAGAGATATTTAAGACTCTTGTGATCGCAATATACTTCAAAGGTTGCTCCGTATAAGTAATGTCGCCAAATCTTTAAAGTAAACACCACCGCCGCCAATTCAAGATCATGGGTTGGATAGTTTCCTTCGTGGGGTCATAGTTGTCTAGAGGCGTAAGCAACTACTCTCTTGTCTTGCATTAGCACACACCCTAACCCTTTCTTTGAAGCATCACTATACACTTCAAAATGTCCTGTGGGGTCTGGAATAATTAAAACTGGAGGAGTGGTCAGTCTTGCCTTAAGCTCCTGAAAACTAGCTTCACATTGATCAGTCCATTTGAAAGGACTTCCCTTCCTGGTCAATTTAGTCAATGGCAAGGCTATACGAGAAAAGTTTTGTATAAACCTCTTGTAGTATCCTACCAAACCCAGGAAACTTCTGACTTCCGTAACCGTCTTTGGTCTCTCCCACTGAATCACTGCTTCCGTCTTCCTAGGATCTATGGCTACCCCACTATTAGAGATGACATGTCCGAGAAACTTCACCTCTGATAGCCAAAATTCACACTTCTCCAATTTGGCATATAACTTTTTCTCTTTCAGCACTTGTAGCACGATTTGGAGATGTTGTTCATGTTCTTTCTCACTCTTAGAGTATATCAAGATGTCATCAATGAACACTACAACAAATTGATCTAGGTAGGGTCGAAAAATGCGATTCATGTAATCCATGAAAATTGTAGGTGCATTCGTTAACCTGAAGGGCATTACGAGAAACTCATAGTGCCCATACCTAGTCTTGAAGGCAGTTTTTAGTACGTCCTCCTCCTTAATCCTAATCTGATGATATCCTGACCTTAAGTCAATTTTAAAAAAGATGGAGGCACCCTTCAATTGATCCAATAAGTCATCTATCCTAGGGAGAGGGTACTTGTTTTTGATAGTCACCTTATTTAGCTGTCTGTAATCTATGCATAGTCTCAAGCTCCCATCTTTCTTCTTAACAGACAATACAGGAGCTCCCCAAGGTGATACACTTGGTCTAAAGAATTGCTTGTCTAATAGTTCTTCCAACTGTGTAATAACCGTAAAAATATTTAACAAAAATTCCAATTAAAGGAAATTTAGAATAAAAGAGAGAATTTTGAAAATATGAGAAATTATGTTTTGGCGCGTACTTTTTATTTATAAATCATAGTATTTTTCTATAAGCAAATATATTTTTATTTATGTAGAAATGATTATGATTTGTTAATAGTAAGTGGACTTTTAAGTAAAAGAAGTATTGTGTTGCTTAAAATAATTATATCGACCTCTAATGAATTTTTACGGTATTTTTAGAAATATTCTTTCTTTTAATATGAATAAAGATATTTGTTTTAAAATTTGTTTTATTACGATTTTTATTAAGAAAAATTATGATTTAAGAGTTTAACTAAAGATTTATAAGAAAGGAAATTTTTAGAAATTTTTGAGATATTTTATGATAAAAAATGGAATTTATATGAATTTTTGTAAAAGAAAATCATATTATTAATTATATAATAATTATTATTATATTTAAAAAAAATAAAAAACGAAAGCAGAATGATAAAATGAAACCGGGGGCGACGAAGTATCAGAAAGAAAAAAAACGGAAAAAATGCATAGTAGTGAATAGTGTAGGAATAGTAACATCCAACATTTTCTTTCGATTTGGAGTGCCGATTGGCTTCTGGTTTCAAAATTGAAAGTGTTATTGGATTTAGAACGAAAAGTACTTCAGTTTTGACCGATCAGTTTTTCAAATCAACCGTTGAATCGCCGTAGATCTGAAGTAGAAAATCTCGGTAAAAGGTAAGTTCTGAAAAACCTTACTTAGAAACTTCTAATTAGAAATCTGACTCCGTAGATGGATTCATAAAATAGATAAACATTAGGATATGAAATTGTTTTGTTGATTCGGTAAAATTTTTGTGACGGTGAATAGTATTTTCCGGCGGTGAATAGTGATTTCCTGCGAGTGAATAGTGTTTCCGACGGAGAATAGTGACTAAACTCCCGAAGTCATTTTTCAAGTTTTTGGACCTTCCGGACTCGATTTTGGGGTTTATTTTACCAAATTCAGACCAGAAAGGAGGATTTTAGGGCTGTCCAATCTGGAGCGCTTACCGGTGAGTGGGTTTTTCTTACTATAGCGCATGTTTTACAAATTCGGTTTATAACTCTCTCGTATGATTTTAACTAGTTGGAATGTATGCTAAATTGTTTTACCGCTTTGAAAACCAATATGTTCCAACCATGTTAGAAATTATAAATTTCAATCCTAGTTGAACTCTAGGTATGCAGGGCAAGCATCTAGGCTGATAATTCTCTATTTGAGCTAAATTTATAAAAATGCAAACTTAGTCATAAAAATGAACTAAGATAGCCATGAAATGATTTGATGCATGGCGAACATCTATGCGACGTCTACAGACGATCTATGTTTAAAGGGAAAGTTTATTATGATAAAGGTCTCCATGGGAATCCATGGATGAAACATATTTTTGAACGGAATTTTACGCATGAAAAGAGCTAGATGGAGAATTATAGTTGTATTATAATATTATTGAAATGTTTTACTTAAACTCTTTGAATAGCATATTTTCAAATGTTTTCTATTGGAGGAACCCTTTTAGATCACTGTTAGCTAGCCACAGGTAGTGCTAGCCCTGGTGCACCATGGTCATGCGAAGGTTTCGGCCTAGGATATTGTGACGGGCTTATGATCGCCTAAGACAAAAAATTTAGGGTGGACTTATGTCTACGCCTACAGTGATTGCCACACCCTTGTTATGTGCTTGGGGGAATTTAGGGTGGACTTATGTCTACGCCTACAGTGATTCCCTCCCCTTGCTATGTGCTTGGGAAAGATGATGGATATGTTAGGAAAGAACTCCAATAGACTAGTGCATTTTTCTTAAAGATTAAGGGTCTGTTTGTTTTCCTGTTTTAAAAACTGTTTTATGTTCTCAGTTGTTTTCAGAACAAAAAAACTCGTTTGGTAACTGTTTTCTGTTGTTGTTTCGGAAACAAGTTTTGAAAACAAGTTGTTTTTAAAACAGAAAAACAGAAACAATGAAAAGTTGTTTTTGTTTCTAGTTTTTGTTTTTAGAAGAAAAAAAAGAGTAAAAAATAACATGTTTTCAAAACAGTTTATCAAACGGATTTTTTTTTACTTTTGTTCTACAAAACAATTTTTAAACATAGTTTTCAAAAACAGTTTTAAAAACAAAAAAACAAAAACAGAATCAAACAAGCCCTAAATATTTCTAAACAATCTCATTCATCATTGTTATTGCATAAATAACTTCATTCATTACTTACCATGCATAATTGATTTGCTTTACGGTTACTGATTTAAATCCCGTTTTATCTTTTGAACATACATTTGAACTATTTAGCTTGTCCTTCAATAAATTGTGGTTAAATGCTTAATGTTTCTATTAATATCTTTACACTTTGATTTCAATTATTAAACTCATTGCGAAACACTCGTGCTTGGTTTGCCCTGTTTCAGTTATAGTATGATTTACCCATTCACTGAGATGTGGTCTCACCCCTCTTCTGTTTCCTCCCCACAGATAGTCAAAGAGACTTTGATCCAGCTATAGCTTCGTAGGAGGCTGAATATAGCGTTGGTGAGCCCCAGTTTGGGTAAGGCTATTTTTGTACTGTCTGTCTAGTTTAGTTTATGTCTAGTGTACCTCCATGAATTTACAGGCAGGATCCTCGCTTCTTGCGTATTTTGATGTGTTGTTTGGAAAATAGTTTTATGTTTTACAACGATGTTTGTATTATGAGGCCATGGGCCAAGTTGAATCACGGATGTTGGATTCATGAGATATATATACATATACAGTATTTTCTTATATTGGATGTGGCATATGTGGCCAGTTATATTTATTATGTACTCTGGATTGTGTGATGGATGTTTGTGCACGCTATGTGTTAGGCTTGCGGCTAAGGGGAAACCCTTATGCCGTGCCGATCATGTGTTCCATCATTTGGGGCCGTGACAAACTGCTTCTTTAGTTCTTGTAGTTCCTTCGAGGCCATTCGATATGGTGCAATAGAGATAGGCCCTGTCCCAGGTAGGAGATTAATAGAGAACTCTATCTCTCTCTTGGGAGGTAAGCCTGGAATATTTGATGGAAATACTTCAGGAAACTTGTTGGCTATTGGGATTTCATCAAGCTTCGATTCGACTTCTAGGTTTGATAAATAGAAGAGAATGTATCCAAGTACTCCATTCTTCAACTCCCTATTAACTTGATTGGCATTTAGCATCAATAATTGGACCTCCTCTTTCGGAGTAAGAGGTAGAAATTCATCGGTCTTGTTACAACAATTCAACAAGACTCGATTTCTAGACATCTAGTCTAACCCTAGAATGACCTCAATACCTCTTAAAGGTAAACAAACGAGGTCTACAGAAAAAGTTCTCTCCTGGATGGTGACTTGACAGTCCTTACATACAGAGGAAGTTAATACCCGTTCCCCTGTAGGGGTTACTACGGATAGCTCATAGGGAGTTTCCAAAATAGGGAACTGAAACTTCCTAATACATTCTTCCGATATAAATGAATGACTAGCACCAGAGTCAAATAACACAATAAGAGCAAATCCATAGATATAGCATGTACCTTGAATCATTTCAGAAGACTGGGCTGCCTCTTGGCCGCTCAGGGTGAAAACCCTTCCTTTCACCTGAGGCCTCTGTTCTGGCTGTTTCCTCACATTCTGTGGACAGTTTTTCATAAAATGTCCCTTCTGTCCGCAATTGAAGTAGACATCTTGTCCCATGTAGCATGGCTGGTTACCATGCATGCGTCCACACTTAGCGCACTTGACTGAGGCGAGGCCTTGTTAAAAAGGCCTAGGATCCACAATCAATGGCCTCTTACCAGCTCCATATCCACTTCTTCTCACGTTCTTTCCAGGGTTGGGAAAATTTTTCTTCCTTTTCCATAGGTTTTGCCTTTGCTTTTCGTCCTTCACTGCCTTTAAACTCTTTTCCAGGAGTCTGCATTTATTTATCAGAGGTACAAACTCCCTGATCTCCATAGCTATAACAGTATTCTTTATCTCCGGGTTTAGTCCCGCTTCAAACTTAACCGCCTTCCATGCTTTATCTGGATTATATCGCAGATAAGAGGAGAACTTAGACAGCTCCTCGAACTTTGCGATATACTGGTCCACGGTCATGCTGCCTTGCCTGAGTTGGAGAAATTCGATCTCTTTCTCTGCCCGTACAGTACTTGGAAAGTACTTTTCAAAAAAAATGTCCTTGAACACTTGCCAGGTGATCTATCTTCCCTGATGGGCTAAAAGTTCTCTAGCTCCACGCCACCAGTATTTTGCTTCATCCTTTAACATATATGCAGCAAAAATAATTTGCTGCTCTTCAGTACAGCCCATCACTTCAAAGATTTTCTCTAATTCCCTAATCCACCTTTCCGCTATCGTTGGGTCATAGCCACCTTGGAAACAAGGTGGTCTAGTCCTCAGGAACTCGGATATGCCATTATCTTTTCTAACCATCCGGTTGTTAGCACCATTCTCACCATTTGGGTTATTAGCATTCTGGAGATATTGTAAAATTTGGTTGGTGGTCATGACTTAGTCTCGAATTGTCGTGGCCAGGTTGTGCAGGGTTTCCTCTGCATTGGTTGCTGGATTCCTCCTTGGTGGTGCCATTTCCTACTATGGCAAAAACAAAGTTATACTGCTATTGAGGTGATCAAACCCAATAGTTAGTTTAAAAATATTTAATAGTAGTCATAACACCACCTCGGCATATAGATAGGAAACACTAGTAATTTCTTACCTATATGAATCATTGATCCACTACACAGCACAACCACAACATACTCAAGACACTATAAGATCGATTCAGATAACCATCCACCCACTCGCCATCTAGGATTGACCTGCCCTGATACCAATTATGTAACAACTCCATTTAAGTATCAAATTTTATTTTAAAAAATACCATGAAGTTATTACCTCATTACAACTTAACTCAATATAACATTTATTTAATTTATACAATACAGAGTTCACATACATGTCATTAATCAAAACATACGTACAACATATTAAACACATAAAAATCTACATCTTATTTATTCTGGTTGACCAATTTCGGAGATAGAGGTGCGGGTGGTTGCACCTTCACCGGGATCTAAGCCAACTCGACCACAAACATTTTATTTGCCTCTGGAATCTGCCCAACATAAAGTACTCAATCCAACGTGCACTAAAAGCCAAAGCTATAGAAAAATCTGCATAACTAATTTTCTGAACATGATATGGAATATAGTGAGAATTAAATCCTAGTAAGTTCAACAATAAATCATCATCAATATAGCTCATCACATCATGTTCAGCTGTATAGACTACAGAAAATATCTTTGGTCACATGAATGCATTATATCTATGCACATAAGAATCATACAGTAATAATATGTATGACAGGAGTAACTATTTTTAGAATATCATATGATGGCCAACAACTTATTCTCATTTCAAGCTACCCCGGTCAGGGTGAGTATCATCTACTCTTCGGTACGGGCTTTTCTCGCTCCGTCCGACATGGCACACTTTCTCTTTCTTTTCTCATAATCATAATCATAATCATAACCGTTGGTAGGGCGTCCCTTACTGGTGCACCACACGGATTTCCATGTGACCGTGCTCATTTCTTTTCTTTTCACAATGATAGCCAAAAATATGCTTTCAATAACAAGTATGTTCATCAAAATATAACTATTACCATAAATCATTGGTAATCATGCCATGAACATAACTATTTCAAATATCACTTTATAAAATATTTCCATGTTAGAATTTCACACTTAAGATGGTAAGAAGTTCATACAATGGCAATGGCTGTGGCTATACTAGTCATTTATTATTTTCATTTATAAGATTCATCTTCTTTTTAAAATATTAATTCTATTTCTTTATTTTCTTGACGCAGATTTTCATCCTATCTAACATTCTCTTACTAATCAGAGCATAACTCCCTCAATTTAACTCCGATGTAGGTGATCTTGATGTCAATTTAAAGATAAAACAATTATCTAAAATTATTATGTTGAACAGTTGAATACAATATTAAGATATCATGGTGATATTACTCCCTCAAAGTACAAGTTATTTCTTCTCGGATAGGTTCTGACCTCTACCTACTAATCAGACCATATCTACCTCATATGGACTCCAACTTGAGTGATTCTAGTGGCTAAAACATTGTGACACATATATCTCTAATTTTTATGTTAACCATCTATTTTAATTTTATATAGATAATTCTCAGAAATTAAAATACAGAAGCTATCCTAACATATTCTTCCCTGATGAACCATTTTCTGACCTATTCCTACTAATCGGACCATATCTACCCCATATGGACTCCACATGGAATGCTTTCAGTGGCTAAAAATTTGTGAGACATATATCTATAATTCATATGTTAACCATTTATTTTAATTCTATACAGATAATTCTCAGAAATTAAAATACAGAAGCTATCTTAACATATTCTTCCCTGATGAACCATTTTCTGACCTTTGCTTACTAATCAGACGATATCTACCTCATATGGACTCCAAATTGAATGATTCCAATGGATACAAATCCGTGACACATATATCTTAAATTCTTATGTTAATCATTTATTTTAATTCCCTACAAATAAGTCCCAGAAATTAAAATACTGAAGCAATCCTAACATATTCTTCCCTGATGAACCATTTTTAGACCTTTGCTTACTAATCAGACCATATCTACCTCATATGGACTCCAAATTGAATGATTCCAGTGGCTTAAAAATCCGTGACATACATAGCTATAATTCTTATGTTAACCATTTATTTTAATTCCATACATATAATTCCCAAAAATTAAAATACAGAAGCTATCCTAACATATTGTTCTCTGATGAACCATTTTCTGACATTTGCCTACTAATCGGACCATATCGACCTCATATGGACTTCAAATGGAATGATTTCAGTGGCTAAAAATCCGTGAGACATATATCTATAATTCATATGTTAACCATTTATTTTAATTCCTTATAGGTTGTTCCCAAAAATTAAAAACACCGAAACTAAAAATTCTACCAATCATAGCCATAACCATGCAGAACTATCTACACCAACCTAAGTATTCAAACATACATCACATGCAAGATCAATATGTAACAAGATATAGCAACATCCATGACCAATTATCAAAGTTCTAAGATCAAAATCTCATATAAATATTATAAGTTTCAAAAGTTTTCTTCAAAAAGAAATATTGTTAAACTTACCTGGAGCACTTAGTCCCCTAGACTTCTCCTTCCTCTTTCTTCCTTTCTTCCTCTCCTTTCCTCACTCTACCTTGCTTCTATTTTTTCCGCTCCCTCACTTGGACGAAATTATAATGTTGTAAGGGTGGGTTTTCTTATATACACCACCAAATAATTCACCTTTCATGATCATGGGTCTACCTTATGACAATTAGGATACACTTTGTTGAATTTTTGGAAAACAAACAACTTATGTTCTTGTCTTCCTCTTCCTTAATCAAGATATGCATAGGAAAAAGAGATTTGTATTTTGAAAATTATGATGATATGTTCTTAAGATAAGGGACAAGGTCCCTTTGATTTAGGGATTCATTTCCATTTTCTTTTGTCTTAAACAAGTATGATATGTTTGCCTTTTTAGGTGGCAAATTTCTAGCCCTTGAATCTCCATTATTTGGTTGATATTATTTGTGTGGGATAGGAATGTTTTGTCCTAATGCCATGTATTATCATACCACTTGCTAGAATTATGAGTGTAGGATATAGATGTTTTTGTCCTAAAGCCTTGTATTATCATGCCACTTGCCAAAATGATGAATGTAGAATCACACCACTTGCTAAATTTTTGTCTTAATGCCATGTAACCTAATCTTTATTATTACATTATTATATCATCACCTAATTTATTTTATTTTATTTTTTCTCTTGGATTTGGGCTTATTCCTACCCATTTTCTTTGCTTTGGATAAAATTCTACCTTTCTTGGAGGGCTAGGTCACATTTTAATAATTTTTGGGCTATTGGTCCAATTACTATATCTTAGTCCAAGTCTATGTTTTATTTCTTACTTAGGTTATCCAATGGCTTGCTAGAAACTTATGTAAAGTAGAAAAACTCTATATGAAGTATCCATAGGTAAAAGCCCAATGTATGGGTAAAGATTTTAAACTTAGTAACTCTAGTTCTTGAATTAGGAAAAATTACCTTAATTCAATGTTCTTGAAATTTTAAGACCTTTACTTGTTTCTAAAAATTTATCTTCCTTATCCAAGAATTTTGCATCTCTTTAGTATGTTATTTCTAATTTCTTTCCTATTAGGTTTTCCCTCTTTATTTGTTCTCTTAATGTTAGAAACATTTTCTATGCATATACATAAGGTGAAGAATTTCTAAGGATTATATTTCCTTAGATATTTCAAATATTGTCTAATAAATTTTATTTCTTTAATTAAATTTTTATGTACTTTTATCAATAAAAAAAACGAAATTAGGGATGTTACAATATGTATATGTATATATGTATGAATGTATGTATGTGTATATGTATATGTATGTACATATATATATGTCTATATTTACATGTATATATATATATATACATGTACATATAGATATATACATGTACATCTGTATGTATACTTGTACATTTGTACATATATACATATGTACATATAGATATATACATGTACATATGTACATATATACATATATGTATATATGTATGTATCTATATATATATATAGATACATACATATATACATATATATGTATATATGTACATAATGATATATACATGTATTTATGTATGTTTTTCAATTTGATTTGATGTTCATTATCTCTAGTTTTACTTCATCATCCGTAGAGATTTCCAAAGTTTTATCTTAGGTTTGAACTCCTTATCTTTATACATAGATACATATATATATATACATATATACATATATGTATATATAGATATATACACACACACACAGATATATATATATATATATATATATATATATATATATATATATATATATATATATATATATATATATATATGTATGTATGTATGTATGTATGTGTATATGTATATGTATGTATATATATATATGTCTATATTTACATGTATATATATATATACATGTACATATAGATATATACATGTACATCTGTATGTATACTTGTACATATGTACATATATACATATGTACATATAGATATATACATGTACATATGTACATATATACATATATGTATATATGTATGTATCTATATATATATATATATAGATACATACATATATACATATATACATATATATGTATATATGTACATATAGATATATACATGTAGCTGATACTCCCTTGAAGTTTGTAATACTATCTTTAAATATTGCTTATGACCCTCTGCACTTTTGTAATATTCTAGTATATTATCAATAATTATAATAACAAATTAATCCTGGGATGGCTTCAATACTTTTTTTTTATCAAGTCCATGAATGCAACTGGACATTTTTCAGACTAAATGACATCACCAAGAACTCATAATACCATAACGAGTCTTAAAAGAAAATTTTCGAATATCCTCTTCCCTTATCTGTAATTGATGAGATCCAGATATCAAATCAATTCAAATTTTTTTTTTTTAAATGTTGAGCACCTTGTAGCTGGTCAAACGTATCATCTATATGAGGTAATGAGTATTTATTCCACATTGTCACTTTATTCAATTGTCTATAATCTATGTATAGTCATAGTGATCCATCTTTCTTTTTTACAGATAGAACTGAAGCACTCCAAGAAATAGTACTAGGATATATAAATCCCTAGTCTAACAAGTGTCACAACTGATCCTCCAATTCTTTGAGTTTAGTCGATGCCATTCTATATAGAGGTATAGACACTGGTTGGTTTCCAGGAAGTAAATCAATACTAAATTATATTTTACGTTTCGAGGTAATCCTGACAATTCTTCAAGAATTACATCAGAAATTTTTTTTTAACCACTGGAACTTGATTTACTCTGATATACTTTATATCAACATCTCTCATCATTGTCAAATATTCTTGACACCTTTCTATAATCACTTATGGGATGTTAAAGTAGAGATTAGATTACTGGGTATCTCAGTACAATCCCCTTGTATCAAGAAAGAAAATTCCCCAAGAATACTGAATTTAATCACCTTATAGTGACATTTCAAAATGACATGACATAATGCCAACAAATCTATTCTCAATATCACATCACAGTCTACCATATCTAGACAACCGGGTACAACGAATGTCATATTCAGAAACCATCATATTTGGTATCTATCTCAACTCTTTAAATTCTTTAAGACGCATATCTCTTTTACTTTCAAGCTGTAATAGATCCATAGATACCTCTTAAGATGTCACAATATTCAATCTATCTTATACTATAAACTTTAGCAACTTCGAATAGAAAAAAAATTTGAAACCCTATAGAATCCCTCAGCAGCACCTGAAGTATAAATATGTTCGGCTCATATCGATACTAAAGGTCCTACTAAAGAATCCTTTGCTCTGATTGTCACAAGGAAACCTAATGCTCTGATACCAACTTGTCACGCCCCTAATTTTAGGGCACGTGAAACACGTATATTATGAACATGTATTTTCCATAAACATAAATATTTCAATCATTTATCAAGGAAACAGATACATATAGGTTTTCCCATACAGATACCATATACAAATTAAGTACATATACATACTACTACAGCAGAAACAAGGATCCTGCCTGTGACGTTCAGAGCAACTCTAGAGTACAAATATATTACAATATAAAACATTGAGAGCCTAGAAACAATTTAGGCTCACCACTGAAGTACGACCTCTAGTCGATCACTTGGTTGCTTGACCAAACTCTATGTCTTTATCTGAAAAATAGATTCACATCGTGTAGTGAGTTTTACAACTCAGTGAGCAAATAACACCCCCTATAACCTCTTAGGTCAACATATGAATGTACTTTTCATTTCAAAGTTTCTCATATTGAAAAGTTACATTCAGGAGTACATTCATATGGGACCCGCATTTCAAAACATATCAGTTCAAATCACATACAAATATCTGTAACCACATATGATACAAATTGATCTTAAATCGAATTTGATATGCAATAAAAATCAATTCTTTTATATAATACTCAAGTATGTCACAACTTTCAATATACTCAATAGATAAACATGGAATGTGAGTTCATCACCCTTCTGCCTCCTCACATTACCATAGTCATAATCACAATAGGTAATCAGGGAATGTGAGTTCATCACCCTACTGCCTCCTCACATTACCACTGACTACAACTTCAATAGATCAACAGGGAATGTGAGTTCATCACCCTTCTGCCTTCTCACATTACCACTGTCATCATCACAATAAGTAATTAGGGAATGTGAGTTCATCACCCTACTGCCTCCTCACATTACCGCTAATACCACCTTCACAATATCGTCTCAAGCCATATAATCCCGTCATTTCTCATCAATACATATATATATTTATATGAATATATAAACATGTATAAAAGTGCATATCCATCATATGCAATGCATCATTATCAAACAATTCACCATACAATCATATTCGGCAACTTACCACTTTACATATCATTCAAAACAGAGCTTTCAGTCTCAGTACAAAATCTTTTATTATAAATTTTCCAATCAGAGAAATTATATAATCATGCCCATATCCGAGGCAAACATAATATTGTAAAATCAATGTCATATGCATATCATATTTTCTTTGCCATATAATGCGAAATGCATTTAGAAATAACGTATTCAAAGCATTTCAAAATCTATTTCAAAAATCATACTTTTCTTGAACTAGATATCATTTCTCAATCATTTCAAATATTCCAAACCATTTCAGAAACATATGAACATATAAATAACGTGTAACCATACTCATTTATCAATGAAAAGTTCAAGAAGAGTAAAAACAAGTTATAGGAAGAATTATCTACTCACAGTGTAAGGGCTCCGAATTGGACAGTCCTAAAATGCACTTTTCTAGTCTGAATTTGACCAAATAAGCTTCAAAAACGTGTCCGGAGGGTCTAAAAACCTTAAATGAGCTCGGCACTGTTCACCGCCGGAAACACTATTCACATCAACTATTCATCGCCGGAATCACTATTCATCTGCCACTATTCATGCTAGAAATTACTATTTACCACCACATAAAAAGTTACCAAATGACCGAAAAAATTACATATTCTAATGTTTATCAAGCTTTTGAACCCATTTACGGTGTCAGATTTCTAATTTGAGGTCTCTAAGTAAGGTTTTTCAGAACTTACCTTTTACCGAGATTTTCTACTTCAGATCTACGGCGATTCAACGGTTGATTTGACAAACTGATCGGTCAAAATTGAAGTACTCTTCGTCCTGAATCCAATAACACTTTCAGTTTTACTATTGGAAGCCCTTAAGCACTCTAAATCGAAAGATAAAATTTGAGATCACTATTCATTCACTATTCATTACTATGCATCTTCCCGATTTTTTTTTTCCTTTTTGATATTTCGTTGCCCCCAGTTTCGTTTTAACATTCTGCTATTTTTTTAAATATAATAATAATTATTAAATAATTAATAATAAGATTTCTTTTATAAAAATTCATATAAATTCCGTTTTTCATCATAAAATATCCCAAAAATTTCTAAAAATTTCCTTTCTCATAAACCTTTAGTTAAACTCTTAAATTATGATTTTTCTTGATAAAAATCATAATAAAACAAATTTCAAAACAAATATCTTTATTCATATTAAAAGAAAGAATATTTCTAAAAATACCATAAAAATTCAATAGAGGCCGGTATAATTATTTTAAGCAACACAATACTTCTTTTACTTAAAAGTCTACTTACTTTTAACAAATCATAATCATTTCTACAAAAATAAAAATATATTTGCTAATAGCGCGCCAAAACATAAATTCTCATATTTCTTTTGTAATTCTTTAATCCATGTAATAAATATACATATTTTCACCGGTTCTTATCTCTATTGTCAAAATTCTCTCTTTTATTCTAAATTTCCTTTAATTGAAACTTTTGTTAAATTTTACAGTTATTATAGTTTTTCAGTTTGTTTTGATGTTCATTATCTCTAGTTTTACTTCATCATCCGTAGAGATTTCTGAAGTTTTATCTTAGGTTTGAACTTGTTTTGTACTAGAACTTGTTTGGCTAGGTGGTGTATCCTAGACAACCTGGTATAACTCCTTTTCCCAACGAATTTTGGCAAGTTCTTGGTCTATCCTAGCTATCAACTCTGACTTGGCTGGATAACAAAGATTCTTTTGCTTTTCATCAGGAATCTGATGAGGTTTGAACAAGGGTTTTTCTATTAACGTAACCTCTTGTTTTGTTTGTATAGGTTTTTCAAATATTATCTGTTGACCTATTGTTTAAAGGTATTTATTTGTATAATTATTTTGTTATATTAAAGATTTTATATTTTTAGAGAAAATTGCCTCTGCTATATCCTTATCTTTATATATTGATACATATATATCTATATATACATATATGTGTATATATATATATATATATATATACATGTATATACATGTATATATATATATATATATACATGTACATATAGATATATACATGTACATCTGTATGTATACTTGTACATATGTACATATAAATATATACATGTACATATGTACATATATACATATATGTATATATGTATGTATCTATATATATATATATATATATACATATATATATATATATATATATATATATTATGTATATATATATGTATATATATATATATATATATATATATATATATATATGTATATATATATGTATATGTATATGTATATATATATATATATATATATATATATACATATATATATATATATATGTATATGTATATGTATATGTATATATATACATATATATATATATATATATATATATATATATGTATATATATATACATATACATATACATATATATATATATATATATATATATATATATATATATATATATATATATATATATAATATATATATATATATACAATATACATATATATATACATATATATATATATATATATATATATATATATATATACATATACATATATATATATATACATATACATATATATATATATAATTATATATATATATACATACATATATACATATATATGTATATATGGACATATAGATATATACATGTATTTATGTATGTTTTTCAGTTTGATTTTATGTTCATTATCTCTAGTTTTACTTCATCATCCATAGAGATTTCTGAAGTTTTATCTTAGGTTCGAACTCCTTATCTTTATACATATATATATATATATATATATATATATATATATATATATATATATATATATATATATATATTGTAATAACCCTCAACTAATAAAACCTTTGAAGGTTAAGTATAAATCATTTGAAACAAAGAAAGTTGAGAACAATGTAAAATTTTAGAGCGTTTTCGACCTTTTCTTCTGACCTTTCGTCACTCATATAAGCATAACTCTCTCATATAAAATCTAAATTAACTGATTCTAATTTCTAATGAAAGATAAGAAATATATCTACAACTTTGATGTTGGGAAATTTTGAAAATTCCGTGAATATTATAGTGATAAGAGGCCAAAACCGAAGCGTAGTGTGGTCTGGACCTTTGCTCACTATTTTATGCATAACTCCTTCATATGAACTCCAAATTAGTTGATTCAAGTGGCTACGGAAAGCTAAGCGAAAGGGCTACAACTTTTATGTTAGACATTTTGTCAAATTCGGTGAAATGGAGTTTGCCGTGGCGAGAATAAGTTCGCCGCGGCGAGAATGATGCGGCATTTTCCCGAGAGCATGACATTTTCCCGAGAGCATGAGTTTTCTGGTTTCGAATCTGGCCGCGGCGAAAATCGCGGCTCGCCGCGGCGAGAATGAGTTCGCCGGCGGCGAGATTCATCTGATAGCTTTTTTTTTGCGGACCCCCCTCTTTTTCTTCATTTCTCTTTCATCTGAACCCTAACTCTCTCTCTCTAAAATTTCTCTCAAACTTCTCTCTAAGATATCTCATCATCCGGACGTCCGATTTGAGCAAGTAAGGTACCGTTGGACTCGTGGGAAGAAGAGCTACAAATCCCACCAATCAATTTCGCTGAAAAGTCGCCGGAAGGTCACCGGAAAATCACATGAATAGTACCTCCAAAGGTAAAACTCCGTTTAATCGCGTTTTAGGCTTCGTTTTACCGAATTTCTTTCCATAGATAGTCTTAGAATTAGTTTCTATACCAGAATATAGGGTTTTTAGGTTTCGGCGTGAATAGTGTTTCCGGCGAGTGAATAGTATTTTTCAGCGTGAATAGTGACTTTTAGAGTTTTCTAATTTTCATGTTATGTCTATGTTTTCTAGGTTGTTGAGCCATCACGAGGTGAAATTCTCGTTGTTGGACTCCTAGTAAGGTGAGTGGGTTTTTCATACTATAGCGCATGTTTTAGGAATTTGATTTATAACTCTCTCGTATGATTTTAACTAGTTGGAATGTATGTTAAATTGTTTTACCGCTTTGAAAACCAATATGTTCCAACCATGTTAGAAATTGTAAATTTCAATCCTAGTTGAACCCTAGGTATGCAGGGCAAGCATCTAGACTATTAATTCTCCATTTAAGCTAGATTTATAGAAATGTGAACTTAGTCATAGAAATGAACTAAGTTAGCCATGAAGTGATTTGATGCATGATAAGCATCTATGTAACGTCTACGGACGATCTATATTTAAAAAGGGAAAATTTATGATTATAAAGGTCTCCATGGGAATTCATGGATGAGATATATTTAGAACGGAATTTTATGCATGAAAAGAGCTAGATGGAGAATTATAGCATTATTGTAAAGTTATTGAAATGTTTTACTTTAAACTCTTTGAATAGCATATTTCAAATGTTTTTTTATTGGAGGGACCCTTTTAGATCACTGTTAGCTAGCCGCAGGTAGTGCTAGCCCTGGTGCACCATGATCATGTTAAGGCTTCGGCCTAGGATACTGTGACGAGCATATAACTGCCTAAGACACAGGGATTTAGGGTAGACTTATGTCTATGCCTACAGTGATTACCATACCCATTGCTATGTGCTTGGGAAATTTAGGGTAGACTTATGTCTATGCCTACAGTGATTGCCATACCCATTGCTATGTGCTTGGGGAAAATTTAGGGTGGACTTATGTCTACGCCTACAGTGATTGCCATACCCATTGCTATGTGCTTGGGGAAGATGATAGATTTGTTAGGAAAGACCTCCAATAAACTAGTGCATTTTTCTTAAAGATTAAATATTTTTAAAATACCTCATTCATCATTGTTATTGTATAAGTATCTTCATTTATTACTTACCATGCATAATTGATTTGCTTACAGTTATTGATTTAATCATGTTTTATCATTTGAACTGTTTAGCATTCTTTCAATAAATTACGGTTAAATGTTTAATGTTTTCTATACCTTGATTTCAATTATTTAATTCATTGCGAAACACTCGTGCTTAGTTTGCCCTGTTTCTGTTATAGTATGATTTATCCATTCACTGAGATGTGGTAATCTCACCCCTCTTCTGTTTTCTCCCCACAGATAATCAAAGAAATACTGATCCAGCTACAGCTCCATAGGAGGCTAAATATAGCATTGGTGAGCCCCAGTTTGGGCAAGATTCCGTTGTATTGGTTGTATAGTTTATGTTTATGTCTAGTGTATCTCCATGAACTTACAGGCAGGATCCTCGCTTCTTGTGTTGTTTGAAAAATGGTTTTAAGTTTTACAATAATGTTTGTACTATGAGGCCATGGGCCAAGTTGAATCAAGGATGTTGGATTCATGAAATATATATATATATATATATATATATATATATATATATATATATATATATATAGTATTTTCTTATATTGGATGTGGCGTATGTGGCCAGTTATATTTATTATGTACTCTGGATTGTGTGCTGGATGTTTGTGCATGCTATGTGTTAGGCTTGCGGCTAGGGGGAAACCCTTATGCCGTGCCGGTCATGTGTTCCATCATTTGGGGCCGTGACAGAGTGGTATCAGAGGATTAGGTTTCCCTGTGTTCATGGAGTAACGGACCTTTAGGTAGGACTTTGAGTATGGGTATGAATCCGAACATGGTTATACTCACGGTGCTGCTATAGGGGTTCGATAGGATGTTGTCTTTTTGTTTAAGTAAGTCAGTTTATAGTATGCTATGTTGGCATGGTTAAGTGATGGTTGGGCTATCTCTATTTTGTAGCGAGATGCCACCAAGAACGAGATCAAAGGTTAGGCAACCCGCGGCTCAAGAGCAGATGGCTGAAGAGTTTGCTCAGTCTGCAGTACCCGTGCCTAGAGGCCGAGGTAGAGGTCGTGGCAGAGGTCGACCTAGAGCCAGTGCAAGAGGCAGTGGCAGGGGTGTAAGAGCTGCTGAAGCAGCCGAACAAGCTGAGTTGAGCAGTGAGCAAGCTGAGACTCTCAGGACGGGGGAAATGTCTTCTCACCCTCGGGATGATGTGATAGCCCAGATGCTGGTAACCATGCAGGGTATGCAGCGGGAAATAGAGAATCTAGCCGAGAGAAGGGATGGACAAGATAGAAGGGATCCACAACAGCCCGAAACTGCTACCTCCGTTCCAAAACCAGTTAGGTCCGTGGAGCAGCATGTGAGACCTGCTGAGAGGGAAGTGGAACTATCTGAGTTCCTGAAGCTGAAACCGCCAACCTTCAAGGGGTTGTTGGCTAGTGAAGATCCCTAGGAGTTTATAGAGGATACTGAGAAGATCTGCGAGGTTCTTAAGTGTCCAGAGATTCGCTCAGTAGAGTTGGCAGCCTTCCAGTTGTCTGGTGTAGCGCAGGTATGGTTCAAGACCATGATGCGCGGAAGGGGAGCTACAGCGCCACCTTTGAGATGGCCAGAGTTCAAGGAAGTTTTCATGGAGAGGTTTGCGCCTCAGAGTATATGAGATGCCAAGTGTCAGGAATTTGTGGAATTGAAGCAAACTCCCGGTATGACAGTCACGGAGTATGACTATCGCTTTACACAGCTGTTGCCATATGCACCGCATATGGTCCCTACTGAAAGGGACATGATTAAGAAATTTATCCAGGGGTTGATACCAGCATTGTTTAAATCAGTGGCACCCCAGATGAAGCAATTTCCTAATTATGCAGAGGCTGTGGACTGTGCAAGAATGATGGAGACTAGGCATTTGGCCGATGTCGAGAGTGCCAAGCTGAGGAAGAGGGATAAAGACAGGAGCTCTAAAGGAGGGCAAAGTTCTCATTCCTAAGGACCACGATTTCAGGGCCAGCAGTGCCCAGCACCACAGAATGTTGGGAACCCCAACCAGAGACCAGATGCGAGTAGTAGGCTAGGTCTTAACCAGGGAAACACCAGGTATCCAGGACAACCAGGACCAAGAGCCATTCAGCAGAACAGGCCACAATGCCCTATTTGTGGCAACCATCATTTCGGTCAGTGCCGCAGGGAGATGATTGTTTGCTATCATTGCAACCAACCTGGACACATGAAGAGGGAATGTCCTCAGTTGTATGGCTCAAGCCAAGGGCTAACTCGACCGGCTTTGCTACCAACCCCAGTGGCAGCTCAGCCTATAAGGACTATACCGGGCCAAGCAAGTAGCAGAGGTACTGGTAGAGGGATGATGGGCCGAGGTCAAAACCAAGCAGGCCGAGGTGAACCGAGGATTTTTGCTCTTACCAAGCAGGATGCACAAGCTTCAAATGCGGTCATGACAGGTACTCTTTCGGTTTGCCTACATGAAGCATATGTTTTGTTTGACCCCGGGTCTACATATTCCTATGTTTCCCCTAGTTTTGTTAAGAGTTTGGGTAAAGATCCGATTAGGATGGATGCCCCTTTCTTTGTAACCACCCCGGTCGGTAATTATTTGCCAGTAGAGCATGTATGCAAATCATGTAAAGTGTCAGTGGGTGATAGGGAGATATCTGCTGATTTGATCATCCTAGACATGGTCGACTTTGATGTAATCCTCGGAATGGATTGGTTGGCAGCATGCTATGCTACCTTGGATTGCTATGAGAAGGCAATCAAGTTCAACTTTCCAAGTGCGTTCCTTTCCGGTTCCAGTGTGATCGAAGTAAAGCTCCAAGTAACCTGATTTCAGTCTTGGGTGCTCAGAAGATGTTGAAGAAGGGATGCCAGGGATACTTGGCATATGTTAGAGATGTGAATGGGAAGGTACCGGATGTAGACAAGATGGCAGTGGTAAGAGAATTCCTGGATGTCTTCCCAGAAGAGTTGCCAGGATTACCTCCTAAACGGGAGATAGAGTTTGGTATCGACCTTATTCCAGAGGCTCGACCAATTTCTATACCGCCTTACAGGATGGCACCCACAGAGCTTAAAGAGCTAAAGAGTCAGTTGCAGGATTTGTTGGATAAGGGCTTCATCAGGCCGAGTACTTCTCCATGGGGTGCTCTAGTTCTTTTTGTGAAGAAGAAAGACGGGTCTTTGCGACTTTGCATTGACTATCGGCAACTGAATAAGCTAACGGTGCGCAATAATTACCCTTTACCCAGGATTGATGATTTGTTTGATCAACTTCAAGGAGCAAAATGTTTCTCCAAGATTGATCTGAGGTCAGGGTATCATCAGTTGAAGATTAGGAAGGAGGATATTTCCAAGACAGCTTTTAGGACCCGTTATGGTCATTATGAGTTTTTGGTTATGTCTTTTGGACTAACTAATGCACCAGCTGCTTTTATGGACTTGATGAACAGGGTGTTCAAGCCATTCTTAGATCAGTTTGTCATTGTGTTCATTGATGACATCTTGGTTTATTCTAAAGACCATGAGGAGCATGAACAGCACCTACGGGTCATCCTACAGATTTTGAGGGATCAGCAGTTGTATGCCAAGCTCTCTAAGTGTGAGTTCTGGTTGGACAACGTTATGTTTCTGGGGCATGTAGTCACGAAGGACGGAATTCAAGTAGACCCCGAGAAGGTAAAGGTAGTATAGCAGTGGCCTCGCCCAGTTAGTGTGATAGAGATCCGAAGTTTCTTGGGTCTAGCAGGGTATTACTGGAGGTTCATCAAGGATTTCTCCAGGATTGCTGCTCCTTTGACCAGATTAACCAGGAAGGGAGTTAAGTTTGAGTGGTCGAATGCATGCGAAGAAAGTTTTCAGACCTTGAAGAAGTGTCTAATCACAACCCCAGTTCTAACTATCCCAACGGGCACTGGAGGATACTCAGTATACTGTGACGCCTCAAGGGTGGGCTTGGGTTGTGTGTTAATGCAGAATGGGCATGTTGTAGCCTATGCATCTAGGCAGCTCAGGAAGCACGAACAGAACTATCCTACACATGATCTGGAGATGGCGGCAGTGGTCTTTGCCTTGAAGATTTGGAGGCACTATCTCTATGGTGAACCCTGTGAGATATACACAGACCATAAGAGCCTCAAGTACATCTTTCAACAAAGGGATCTTAACTTGAGACAGAGGAGGTGGATGGAGTTGGTGAAGGACTATGACTGCACTATCTTGTACCATCCAGGCAAGGCCAATGTGGTAGCAGATGCTTTGAGCAGAAAGTCAATGGGGAGTCTAGCCCATATCACCCTACTCCGGAGGCCGTTGGTAAGGGATATTCATCGGCTAGAAGGTGAAGGGATGCGCTTTGAAGTAAAGGAGCCAGGGGTGTTGTTAGCCCACATGCAGCTACACTCTCCACTGGTTGAGCAGATTAAGGCAGATCAGGACAAGGATGCTAATCTGTCCAAGCTCAAGGATGAAGCTAGGAATAATCAGACTTCTGAATTCAGCGTGGATGCTGAAGGAGTGTTAAGATGTGGGAAGCGCTTGTGTGTACCTGATGTGGATAGCTTGAGGAAGCAGATTTTGGAGGAGGCACATCAATCAGCCTATACTATCCACCCAGGAACAAATAAGATGTACAGTGACCTCAAGGACTTGTATTGGTGGAATGGGATGAAGAAGGATGTAGCAAACTTTGTGGCTCAGTGCTTGGTTTGTCAGCAGGTGAAAGCTGAACACCAGAAGCCTGCCGGTTTGCACCAACAGATTGAGATACCGGAGTGGAAGTGGGAAAGGATTACTATGGACTTCGTTACAGGGTTACCAAGGACCCCTAAGGGTTATGACTCAGTATGGGTGATAGTGGATCGAATGACCAAGTCATCCCACTTCTTACCAGTGAAGACTACCTTTAATGTGGCTCAGTATGCAAGCCTGTATCTGAGTGAGATCGTCAGATTGCATGGAGTCCCTGTATCCATCATATCTGATCGAGGTCCACAGTTTACGACAAGGTTTTGGAAAGCTTTTCAAGAAGCTTTGGGAACGAGGTTGGATCTAAGCACCGCTTTTCATCCCCAAACAGATGGCCAGTCAGAACGCACGATTCAGATTCTAGAGGATATGCTTAGAGCATGTATATTGGATTTTGGTGGTAGTTGGGAAGGATACCTGCCATTAGCTGAGTTTGCATACAACAACAGTTATCAAGCCAGTATTCAGATGGCACCTTTTGAAGCTCTTTATGGGAGAAGATGCCGATCTCCCGTTGGATGGTTTGAAGTTGGAGAAGCCAAGCTGCTAGGGCCAGACTTGGTGCAAGATGCCATAGAGAAGGTCAAGCTGATAAGGGAACGGCTTTTAACTGCACAAAGTCGTCAGAAGGCTTATGTGGACCATAGGCGTCGGGAGTTGGAGTTTTCTCTAGGCGATCACGTGTTCCTTAGAGTTTCACCCATGAAGGGAATCATGCAGTTTGGTAAGAAAGGGAAATTAAGCCTGAGGTATATTGGACCCTTTGAAATTCTGGATAGGGAGGAGCAGTGGCATACCGCCTAGCCCTACCACCTGGATTAAGTGAAGTGCATCCAGTCTTCCATGTCTCGATGTTGAAGAAGTATCTACCCGACCCATCTCATGTGATTCAACCGCAGGAAATCCTTTTGGATGACAAGTTGGCCTACGAAGAGAAACCTGTGGCCATAGTTGATAGACAAGTGAAAAAGTTGAGGTCTAAGGCTATCCCTACAGTGAAGGTGATATGGCAGAATCATTCCAAAGAGGAAGCTACGTGGGAAGTAGAGGACATCATGAGAGAGAAGTATCCACAGCTGTTCCAAGAGTAGTTTTATGTTTTCATGTTGTTGGTTTTTGTAAAATTTGGGGACCGAATTTTTTATAAGGAGGGGACAATGTAATAACCCTCAACTAATAAAACCTTTGAAGGTTAAGTATAAATCATTTGAAACAAAGAAAGTTGAGAACAATGTAAAATTTTAGAGCGTTTTCGACCTTTTCTTCTGACCTTTCGTCACTCATATAAGCATAACTCTCTCATATAAAATCTAAATTAACTGATTCTAATTTCTAATGAAAGATAAGAAATATATCTACAACTTTGATGTTGGGAAATTTTGAAAATTCCGTGAATATTATAGTGATAAGAGGCCAAAACCGAAGCGTAGTGTGGTCTGGACCTTTGCTCACTATTTTATGCATAACTCCTTCATATGAACTCCAAATTAGGTGATTCAACTGGCTACGGAAAGCTAAGCGAAAGGGCTACAACTTTTATGTTAGACATTTTGTCAAATTCGGTGAAATAGAGTTTGCCATGGCGAGAATAAGTTCGCCGCGGCGAGAATGATGCGGCATTTTTCCGAGAGCATGAGTTTTCTGGTTTCGAATCTGGCCGCGGCGAGATTCGTCTGATAGCTTTTTTTTGCGGACCCCCCTCTTTTTCTTCATTTCTCTTTCATCTGAACCCTAACTCTCTCTCTCTAAAATTTCTCTCAAACTTCTCTCTAAGATATCTCATCATCCGGACGTCCGATTTGAGCAAGTAAGGTACCGTTGGACTCGTGGGAAGAAGAGTTATAAATCCCACCGATCAATTTCGCTGGAAAGTCGCCGGAAGGTCGTCGGAAAATCGCGTGAATAGTACCTCCAAAGGTAAAACTCCGTTTAATCACGTTTTAGGCTTCGTTTTACCGAATTTCTTTCCATAGATAGTCTTAGAATTAGTTTCTATACTAGAATATAGGGTTTTTAGGTTTCGGCGTGAATAGTGTTTCCGGCGAGTGAATAGTATTTTCCGGCGTGAATAGTTACTTTTAGAGTTTTCTAATTTTCATGTTATGTCTATGTTTTCTAGGTTGTTGAGCCATCACGAGGTGAAATTCTCGTTGTTGGACTCCTAGTAAGGTGAGTGGGTTTTTCATACTATAGCGCATGTTTTAGGAATTTGATTTATAACTCTCTCGTATGATTTTAACTAGTTGGAATGTATGTTAAATTGTTTTACCGCTTTGAAAACCAATATGTTCCAACCATGTTAGAAATTGTAAATTTCAATCCTAGTTGAACCCTAGGTATGCAGGGCAAGCATCTAGACTATTAATTCTCCATTTGAGCTAGATTTATAGAAATGTGAACTTAGTCATAGAAATGAACTAAGTTATCCATGAAGTGATTTGATCCATGATAAGCATCTATGTAACGTCTACGGACGATCTATGTTTAATAAGAGAAAATTTATGATTATAAAGGTCTCCATGGGAATTCATGGATGAGATATATTTAGAACGGAATTTTATGCATGAAAAGAGCTAGATGGAGAATTATAGCATTATTGTAAAGTTATTGAAATGTTTTACTTTAAACTCTTTGAATAGCATATTTCAAATGTTTTTTATTGGAGGGACCCTTTTAGATCACTGTTAGCTAGCCGCAGGTAGTGCTAGCCCTGGTGCACCATGATCATGTTAAGGCTTCGGCCTAGGATACTGTGACGGGCATATAACTGCGTAAGACACAGGGATTTATGGTAGACTTATGTCTATGCCTACAGTGATTACCATACCCATTGCTATGTGCTTGGGAAATTTAGGGTAGACTTATGTCTATGCCTACAGTGATTGCCATACCCATTGCTATGTGCTTGGGGAAAATTTAGGGTGGACTTATGTCTACGCCTAAAGTGATTGCCATACCCATTGCTATGTGTTTGGGGAAGATGATAGATCTGTTAGGAAAGACCTCCAATAAACTAGTGCATTTTTCTTAAAGATTAAATATTTTTAAAAGACCTCATTCATCATTGTTATTGTATAAGTATCTTCATTTATTACTTATCATGCATAATTGATTTGCTTACAGTTATTGATTTAATCATGTTTTATCATTTGAACTGTTTAGCATTCTTTCAATAAATTACGGTTAAATGTTTAATGTTTTCTATACCTTGATTTCAATTATTTAATTCATTGCGAAACACTCGTGCTTAGTTTGCCCTGTTTCTGTTATAGTATGATTTATCCATTCACTGAGATGTGGTAATCTCACCCCTCTTCTGTTTTCTCCTCACAGATAATCAAAGAAATACTGATCCAGCTACAGCTCCATAGGAGGCTAAATATAGCATTGGTGAGCCCCAGTTTGGGCAAGATTCCGTTGTATTGGTTGTATAGTTTATGTTTATGTCTAGTGTATCTCCATGAACTTACAGGCAGGATCCTCGCTTCTTGTGTTGTTTGAAAAATGGTTTTAAGTTTTACAATAATGTTTGTACTATGAGGCCATAGGCCAAGTTGAATCAAGGATGTTGGATTCATGAAATATATATATATATATATATATATATATATATATATATATATATATATATATATATATATATATATATATATATATATATATATATATATATATATATATAGTATTTTCTTATATTGGATGTGGCGTATGTGGCCAGTTATATTTATTATGTACTCTGGATTGTGTGCTGGATGTTTGTGCATGCTATGTGTTAGGCTTGCGGCTAGGGGGAAACCCTTATGTCGTGCCGGTCATGTGTTCCATCATTTGGGGCCGTGACATATATACATGTAAATATAGACATATATATATGTACATACATATACATATACACATACATACATACATACATATATACATATATATATATATATATATATATACATATATATATATATACATATATATATGTATATATATACATATATGTATATGTAGATATATATATATATATATATATATATATATATATATATGTATATATATATACATATATATATATATATATATATATATATATATATATATATATATATATATGTATATATGTATGTATGTATGTATGTGTATATGTATATGTATGTACATATATGTATAGATATATATATATATATATACATATATATATGTATATATATACATATATGTATATGTAGATATATATGTATATGTATATATGTATGTATGTATGTATGTGTATATGTATATGTATGTACATATATATATGTCTATATTTACATGTATATCTATATATACATATATGTATATATCTACATATATATATGTATATATATACATATATATGTATATGTATATATATATACATATACATATATACATATATATATATATATATATATATATATATATATATATATATATATACATATACATATATATGTATATATATACATATATATATGTAGATATATACATATATGTATATATAGATATATATGTATATGTATATATGTATGTATGTATGTATGTGTATATGTATATGTATGTACATGTATATATGTCTATATTTACATGTATATATATATATATATATATATATATATATATATATATATATATATATATATATATATATATATATATATATATATATATACATGTCCATATAGATATATACATGTACATCTGTATGTATACTTGTACATATGTACATATATACATATGTACATATAGATATATACATGTACATATATACATATATGTATATATGTATATATGTATGTATCTATATATATATATATATAGATACATACATATATACATATATACATATATATGTATATATGTACAAATAGATATATACATGTATTTATGTATGTTTTTCAGTTTGATTTGATGTTCATTATCTGTAGTTTTACTTCATCATCCGTAGCGATTTCTGATGTTTTATCTTAGGTTTGAACTTGTTTTGTACTAGAACTTGTTTGGCTAGGTGGTGTAACGTAGACAACCTAGTATAAATCCTTTTCTCTACAAATTTTGGCAAGTTCTAGGTCTATCCTAGCTATCAACTCTGACTTGGCTTGATAACAAAGATTCTTTTGCTTTTCATCAGGAATTTGATGGGGTTTGAACTAGGGTTTTTCTATTAACCTAACCTCTTGTTTTTTTTTATAGGTTTTTCAGATATTATTTGTTGACCTATTGTTTAAAGGTATTTATTTGTATAATTATTTTGTTATATTAAAGATTTTATATTTTTAGAGAAAATTGCCTCTGCTATATCCTTATCTTTATACATATGTAATAACCGTAAAATTTCACGAAAATTTCAATTAAAGGAAATTTAGAATAAAAGAGAGAATTTTGACAATAGAGATAAAAACCGTAGAAACTATGTATATTTATTACATGGATTAAAGAATTACAAAAAAAAATATATGAGAATTTATATTTTGGCGCGCTATAAGCAAATATATTTTTATTTATGTAGCAATGACTATGATTTGTTAAAAGTAAGTGGACTTTTAAGTAAAAGAAGTATTGTGTTGCTTAAAATAATTATATCGGCCTTTAATGAATTTGTATGGTATTTTTAGAAATATTCTTTCTTTTAATATGAATAAAGATATTTGTTTTAAAATTTATTTTATTATAATTTTTATTAAGAAAAATTATGATTTAAGAGTTTAACTAAAGATTTATGAGAAAGGAAATTTTTAGAAATTTTTGGGATATTTTATGATGAAAAATGGAATTTATATGAATTTTTATAAAAGAAAATTTTATTATTAATAATTATTATTATATTAAAAAAAAACGAAAACTGCAGAATCATAAAACGAAACCGGGGGCAAAATTTCAGAAAGAAGAAAGGAAAAGACAAACGGAGAGGAATAGTGCTGCATAGTGAGTGAATAGTGATTTCAAATTTTATCTTTCAATCTGGAGTATCGATTGACTTCCAATATCAAAACTGAAGGTGTTACTGGATTCAGGATGAAGAGTATTTCAGTTTTGACCGATCAGTTTTTCAAATCAACCGTTGAATCGCCGTAGATCTGAAGTAGAAAATCTCGGTAAAAGGTAAGTTCTTAAAAACCTTACTTAGGGACTTCTAATTTAAAATCTGACTCTGTAGATGGATTCAGAAACTAGATAAATATTAGGATATGAAATTGTTTTGTTGATTCGGTAAAATTTTTGTGACAGTGAATAGTGTTTTCCGGCGGTGAATAGTACCCAAGCTCATTTAAGGTTTTTGGACCTTCCGGACTCGATTTTGGGGTATGTTTTACCAAATTGAGACCAGGAACTAGGATTTTAGGGCTGTCCAATCTGGAGCCCTTACTTGTAAGTGGGTTTTTCATACTATAGCGCATGTTTTATGAATTCGGTTTATAACTCTCTCTCTCGTATGATTTTAATTAGTTGGAATATATGCTAAATTGTTTTACTGCTTTGAAAACCAACATATTCCAACCATGTTAGAAATTATAAATTTAAATCCTAGTTGAACTCTAGGTATGCAGGGCAAGCATCTAGGCTGATAATTCTCCATTTGAGCTAGATTTATAGAAATGCGAACTTAGTCATAGAAATGAACTAAGTTAGCCATGAAATGATTTGATGCATGATGAGCATCTATGTGACGTCTACGAACGATCTATGTTTAAAAGGGAAAGTTTATGATTATAAAGGTCTTCATGGGAATTCATGGATGAGATATATTTTAGAACGAAATTTTATGCATGAAAAGAGCTAGATGGAGAATTATAACTTTATTGTAAAGTTATTGAAATGTTTTACTTTAAACTCTTTGAATAGCATATTTCAAATGTTTTCTATTGGAGGGACCCTTTTAGATCGCTGTTAGCTAGCCGCAGGTAGTGCTAGCCCTGGTGCACCATGATCATGTTAAGGCTTCGGCCTAGGATACTGTGACGGGCATATGACTGCCTAAGACACAGGGATTTAGGGTTGACTTATGTCTTCGCCTACAGTGATTGCCATACCCATTGCTATGTGCTTGGGGAAATTTATGGTTGACTTATGTCTTCGCCTACAGTGATTGCCATACCCATTGCTATGTGCTTGGGGAAATTTAGGGTGGACTTATGTCTACGCCTACAGTGATTCCCCTACCCTTGCTGTGTGCTTGGGGGAGATGATAGATCCGTTAGGAAAGACCTCCAATAAACTGATGCATTTTTTTTAAAGATTAAATATTTCTAAACAAGCTCATTCATCATTGTTATTGCATAAATATCTTCATGTATTACTTACCATGCATAATTGATTTGCTTACGGTTATTGATTTAATCATGTTTTATCTTTTGAACACACATTTGAACTGTTTAGCATTCTTTCAATAAATTATGGTTAAATGCTTTATGTTTCTATTGTTATCTTTACATTTGGATTTCAATTATTAAACCCATTGCGAAACAATCGTGCTTGGTTTGCTCTGTTTCAGTTATAGTATGATTTACTCATTCACTGAGATGTGGTAATCTCACCCCTCTTTTGTTTCCTCCCCACAGATAGTCAAAGAGACTTTGATCCAGCTACAGCTTCGTAGGAGGCTGAAGATAGTGTTGGTGAGCCCCAGTTTGGGCAAGGCTCTTTTGTACTGTTTGTTTAGTTTAGTTATGTCTAGAGTATCTCCATGAACATACAGGCAGGATCCTCGCTTCTTGCGTATTTTGATGTGTTGTTTAAAAAAAATGGTTTTATATTTTACAATAATGTTGGTATTATGAGGCCATAGGCCAAGTTGAATCAGAATGTTGGATTCATGAGATATCATGAGATATATATATATATACATATATACAGTATTTTCTGATATTGGATGTGGCATATGTGGCCAGTTATATTTATTATGTACTCTGGATTGTGTGCTGGATGTTTGTGCATGCTATGTGTTAGGCTTGCGGCTAGGGGGAAACCCTTATGTCGTGCCGGTCATGTGTTCCATCATTTGGGGCCGTGACAAAGTTGGTATCAGAGCAGTAGGTTTCCCTGTGTTCATGGAGTAACGGACCTTTAGGTAGGACTTTGAGTATGGGTATGAATCCGGACATGCTTATACTCACGGTGCTGCTAAAGGGGTTCGATAGGATGTTGTTCTTTTGTTCAAGTAAGTCAGTTTATAGTATGCTATGTTAGCAGGGTTAAGTGACGGTTGGGCTATATCTGTTTTATAGCGATATGCGTCTTAAAGAATTTATGAAATTGAGACAGATATCAAATATGATGGTTTTTGAATGTGACATTATGATGGTTTCTGAATGTGACATCTGTTGTACCCGGTTGTCTAGATATGGTAGATTGTGATGTGATATTAAGAATGAATTTGTTGGCATTATGTCATGTCATTTTGAAATGTCACTAGAAGGTGATTAAATTTAGTATTCTTGGAGATTTTTCTCTCTTGATACAAAGAAAATCTTAGTGAGATACTCAGTAACCTAATCTCTGCTTTAGCAGTCCATAAGTGATTACAAAAAGGTGCCAAGGATAGTTGGCAGTGGTGAGAGATGCTGATATAAAGTATACCACTGTAAATCAAGTTCCAGTGATTAGAGAATTTTCTGATATAATTCCTGAGGAATTGCCAGGATTACCCCGAAATAATAAATAGAATTTGGTATTGATTTATTTCCTGGCCAGCGTCTATATTTCCATATAGAATGGCACCCACTGAACTTAAAGAACTGAAAAAGAAATAGTTACAAGACATGTTAAATAATGGATTTAAAAGCCCTAGAACTTTTACTTAGAGTGCTCCAGTTCTATTGGTGAAAAAGAAAGATAGATCACTATGACTATGCATAGATTATAGACAATTGAATAAAGTGACAATGTGGAATAAATACTCATTACCTCGTATAGATGATCTATTTGATCAGTTAGAAAGTGCTCAACATTTTTTTAAAAAAAATATAAAATTTAACTTGATTTGATTTTTAGATATCATCAATTAAGGATAAGAGAAGAGGATATTAAAAAAAAAATTCTTTCAGGATTTGGCATGGACACTATGAGTTTATAGTTATGTCATTTGGATTGACAAATGCCCCAGCTACATTCATAGAGTTAATGAATAAGTAATTAAGCCATCCCTAAATCAAGTTGTTATTATATTTATTGATAATATACTAGAATATTTCAAGAGTGCAGAGGATCATAAGCAATATTTAAAGATAGTATTACAAACTCCAAGGGAGTAT
The DNA here is from genome assembly GCA_037074535.1 of Gleditsia sinensis. Taxonomy (NCBI): domain Eukaryota; kingdom Viridiplantae; phylum Streptophyta; class Magnoliopsida; order Fabales; family Fabaceae; genus Gleditsia; species Gleditsia sinensis. The sequence goes on along the minus strand of CM073473.1, from coordinate 33,797,679 downwards.
CAGCTATATGCTAAGTTCTCAAAATATAAATTTTGACTTAGTAATAGTACTTTCTTAAGATATATGGCTAGCAAGATGGTATCCAAGATAACCCTAGAACTTAAAGAACTGAAAAAGAAATAGTTACAAGACATGTTAAATAATGGATTTAAAAGCCCTAGAACTTTTACTTAGAGTGCTCCAGTTCTATTGGTGAAAAAGAAAGATAGATCACTATGACTATGCATAGATTATAGACAATTGAATAAAGTGACAATGTGGAATAAATACTCATTACCTCCTATAGATGATCTATTTGATCAGTTAGAAAGTGCTCAACATTTTTTTAAAAAAAATATAAAATTTAACTTGATTTGATATTTAGATATCATCAATTAAGGATAAGAGAAGAGGATATTAAAAAAAAAAATTCTTTCAGGATTTGGCATGGACACTATGAGTTTATAGTTATGTCATTTGGATTGACAAATGCCCCAGCTACATTCATAGAGTTAATGAATAAGTAATTAAGCCATCCCTAAATCAAGTTGTTATTATATTTATTGATAATATACTAGAATATTTCAAGAGTGCAGAGGATCATAAGCAATATTTAAAGATAGTATTACAAACTCCAAGGGAGTATCAGCTATATGCTAAGTTCTCAAAATATAAATTTTGACTTAGTAATAGTACTTTCTTAAGATATATGGCTAGCAAGATGGTATCCAAGATAACCCTAAGAAAGTAAAAGCGGTATAGCAATGCCCACATCTTGCTACAGTTACAGATGCAGATCCAAATCCAATTTGCGCTTCCTGCGATTGTCTGCCGTCCATTCTATTTGAGCAATAGTTGGATCAGGTACATGAACATATGCTTGTAAGGCATCGATCAACTCCTCAGCATTTGAAGCCGAGATGAGAATTCGTCGTGCTGAGTGTGGGATAAACTTCTATTCCATAGTTTGATCTAGAAAAGACAACAAACCATCAAAGAAATGATTAACATTTAACAAACCTATCGGTTTGTGATGCATATTCAGTTGTGCCCAAGAGACTATTTGGAAAATCTCCTCTAAAGTACTAAAACTACCTGGTAAGGCAATGAAGGCGTCAGCATTGCTCATCATTCTAGCCATGCGTTCATGCATGGAAGCTACTCTATATTCTTCCCCAATTGTTTTCCCTATGTTTCTGGATGCAGCTAGAGCTGTAGGAATAATACCTAGAACTTGGCATCCTCCTACATGTGCAGCTGTAGCTACACACCCCATTAATCCACGGTTACCTCCACCATAGACTAGATGAATTTTTCTCCTGGCCAGCACCATACCCAGGTTTTTGTGCTACTTTCACATATTCTCCATCCTTTCCAGGACTGGAACCACAAAAGACGCAAACATTTCGAAATTGACGAAATGCAGTTCCCTCCATAGCTGCACACACCCAAATTTTGAGTATGAAAATAAAGATACTAATGTGTGCATTTACAGAACTCAGAGAAAGACATACTTATAATAGCTATGCGAATAGGCTAGACATAATGAGAACAACTATGTGAGTGATTGGTAGAGATATTAGCTAAATTAAAGGTAAAAAAAACGGCAAGCATGTATATGTACAGTAGTTATGACTATGACCCATATTAAGCACGTAAAGAGAATAAGGTCAAGAATGGCAGTGATATTGAATTTATTGTAGACTCTGAAGGAATTCTAAGATTGGGCAAGCGATTGTGTGTATTTAATAAAGAACTTAAGGAAGAAATTTTAGAGGAAGCCCATAGATCCATATATACAATTCATCTTGAGGTAACTAAAATGTATAAAGATCTAAAAGAAATTTATTGGTGGGACAGTATGAAGAAAGATATAGTTGATTTTGTATCTCGATGATTAACTTGTCAACAGGTAAAAGTAGAATATCAAAGACATGCAAAATTACAATATCAGATAGAGTACCTGAATAAAAATGGGTGATTATAGATAGGTTCAAACTTGTCTTTGAATAAGATAGTAAGACTTCATAAGGTATTGATATCGATTATATCTGATCGAGAACTATAGTTCACAGATTGTTTTTAGAGAGCATTTTAAGAAGTTTTGGGCAGAAGTTTTACATAAAATACCGTAAGTTTTCTAATAGGTGAGTGAGTAAATGACTATTTCGTTTGTCAAGATTGTGACTTGGGTGATGTTTGATATTTGGATAGTATGTCATGAAAATATATGAATATGTGAAAAGTGAATTGAAATGGATAAGTGGCAGACATGATATGAATAGTGAAATTAAGATATGTTAGGATTGCTTAAGGATTGGATAGTGATGAAAAAATGTTATAAGAGAAGGATGTGAACATATTGGGTTTACTGGAAGATAGATAAGACAAAAGTAGGAAATTTGTGATTTCAATTGGTTAGAAGTGACTAATGAATGAAATCTTGGAAGAATATAACTTAAAATAATGAGTTTAGACACCGAACTATATAACGATTTTTAGATGAAAGGAATAGAAAAAAAAATGATGGCCTTATGGTGCTTTGAGGAATGTAATAAAGTGAATTAGTGGTACTGAAGTTCTTGAGGGATAAAATATAGAAAGTATGATTTAAATTGATCTTTGAATTATTAATTTGGAAATATGGAGAATATTCTGAGAATCATGTCCGAAAATAATGTAAGTAATCAAGATATTTGTGTTAAAGGTTTAGACTATGCTAAATCGAATTTAGTATTTAAGATGTGAATTATGTTGAGATTGGAAATTCACGTATGAATAATTGTTGAGAAAAGAGATTTCAGAAGAAGCCATAGATTGTAAATATGGATTACTCGAGGTAATAAGGATATACTGAGATATAAAAAATGGTACTAGTATAATGGTAAAAAGAAGATACAAGTGAAATTTTTCATTGGCGGGTATGTTGACAAGTACGAATTGAATATATTATCTCAAGAAAGTTATTCAGGAAGTCTAAGGATCTTTATTAGATTATAGTATGACTTATACTAATTTTAAATAATGTGTTTATACATTAGAAGTTATGCTTTAAGTATCTTTATATTATTGTGGTGAAAGTTTGGAGAAATTAATTGTCCTTAGTTGAACTTGCTCATAGCAGTAATTATCATGCCAATATACAATGGCATCATTTGAAGTTTTACATGAACATCATAGGTTTCTTAATATGTGAGTGAATTGAGAAAAGTTAAACTTTGGAAATCTAATTTGGAATAACATGCAATAGATAAAATATGACTTATCTAAATTGATGATGCTAGCTTGGAGAGCATACTTCAAGCATATGTTTTTGAGATTGGTAGAAGATTTCTTAGCAGAATTTGTCTATAATAAAATGATATTAGAAGATTTAAGCCTTATGTAAGGGGTGATACAAATGTTTTGTTAAATGACTTAGTGGAGTTATATTTATTATAAGATGTCATTGATAAAGCGAAATTGATTAGAAAAAAAAATACTGGAAACTCAATACAAGTCAAAAGTTTACAAGGATTATGAATGTTGAGCACTAGGAATTATCAGTTGGTGATCACATATTCTTTAATGACTCACCAATGAAAGAGGTAATGAGATTTGGAAAGAAAGGGAAGTTACACCCTCGGTATATAGAATCATTTGAAATTCTTGATAGGATCGGTTCAGTGGCTTATTGTTTGGCTTTACCTCCTAAATTGGGTAATGTCCATCCAGTTTTTCATGTGTCTATGCTACAGAAATATTTACCGGATTCTACACATGTTATACAGTGTCCATAGATTCAGTTACAGAAATATTTAACTTAAGAGGAACAACCAGTATGGATAGACAAGTAAAGAAGTTACGGTAAAAAGAAATACCTACAGTAAAAGTGATATGGAAAAATTATTCTTTTGAGAAAACTACTTGGGAAAGAGAGGAGGGTATACGCGTTAGATAATTGCATTTATTTGAACAATGAGATTAGTGTTTATCTGCAACTGTGGTGATGAAATTCGGGGACCGAATTTCTTTAAGGGGGGAAGAATGTAATAACCGTAAAATTTAACGAAAATTCCAATTAAAGGAAATTTAGAATAAAAGAGAGAATTTTGACAATAGAGATAAAAACCGTAGAAACTATGTATATTTATTACATGGATTAAAGAATTACAAAAAAAAAAAAATATATGAGAATTTATATTTTGGCGCGCTATAAGCAAATATATTTTTATTTATGTAGAAATGATTATGATTTGTTAAAAGTAAGTGGACTTTTAAGTAAAAGAAGTATTGTGTTGCTTAAAATAATTATATCGGCCTTTAATGAATTTGTATGGTATTTTTAGAAATATTCTTTCTTTTAATATGAATAAAGATATTTGTTTTAAAATTTGTTTTATTATAATTTTTATTAAGAAAAATTATGATTTAAGAGTTTAACTAAAGATTTATGAGAAAGGAAATTTTTAGAAATTATTGGGATATTTTATGATGAAAAATGGAATTTATATGAATTTTTATAAAAGAACATCCTATTATTAATTATTTAATAATTATTATTATATTAAAAAAAAAAACGAAAACTGCAGAATCATAAAACGAAACCGGGGGCGAAATTTCAGAAAGAAGAAAGGAAAAAACAAACGGAGAGGAATAGTGCTGCATAGTGAGTGAATAGTGATTTCAAATTTTATCTTTCAATCTGGAGTATTGATTGACTTCCAATATCAAAACTGAAGGTGTTACTGGATTCAGGATGAAGAGTATTTCAGTTTTGACCGATCAGTTTTTCAAATCAACCGTTGAATCGCCGTAGATCTGAAGTAGAAAATCTCGGTAAAAGGTAAGTTCTTAAAAACCTTACTTAGGGACTTCTAATTAGAAATCTGACTCCGTAGATGGATTCAGAAACTAGATAAATATTAGGATATGAAATTGTTTTGTTGATTCGGTAAAATTTTTGTGACAGTGAATAGTATTTTCTGGCAATGAATAGTGGCGGTAAATAGTGTTTTCCGGCAGTAAATAGTAACCAAGCTCATTTAAGGTTTTTGGACCTTCCGGACTCGATTTTGGGGTCTGTTTTACCAAATTCAGACCAGGAACTAGGATTTTAGGGCTGTCCAATCTGGAGCCCTTACCTGTGAGTGGGTTTTTCATACTATAGCGCATGTTTTATGAATTCGGTTTATAACTCTCTCTCTCGTATGATTTTAATTAGTTGGAATATATGCTAAATTGTTTTACTGCTTTGAAAACCAACATGTTCCAACCATGTTAGAAATTATAAATTTAAATCCTAGTTGAACTCTAGGTATGCAGGGCAAGCATCTAGGCTGATAATTCTCCATTTGAGCTACATTTATAGAAATACGAACTTAGTCATAGAAATGAACTAAGTTAGCCATGAAATGATTTGATGCATGATGAGCATCTATGTGACGTCTACGGACGATCTATTTTTAAAAGGGAAAGTTTATGATTATAAAGGTCTCTATGGGAATTCATGGATGAGATATATTTTAGAACGGAATTTTATGCATGAAAAGAGCTAGATGGAGAATTATAGCTTTATTGTAAAATTATTGAAATGTTTTACTTTAAACTCTTTGAATAGCATATTTCAAATGTTTTCTATTGGAGGGACCCTTTTAGATCGCTGTTAGCTAGCCGCAGGTAGTGCTAGCCCTGGTGCACCATGATCATGTTAAGGCTTCGGCCTAGGATACTGTGGCGGGCATATGACTGCCTAAGACACAGGGATTTAGGGTTGACTTATGTCTTCGCCTACAGTGATTGCCATACCTATTGCTATGTGCTTGGGGAAATTTATGGTTGACTTATGTCTTCGCCTACAGTGATTGCCATACCCATTGCTATGTGCTTGGGGAAATTTAGGGTGGACTTATGTCTACGCCTACAGTGATTACCCTACCCTTGCTGTGTGCTTGGGGGAGATGATAGATCTGTTAGGAAAGACCTCCAATAAACTGATGCATTTTTTTTAAAGATTAAATATTTCTAAACAAGCTCATTCATCATTGTTATTGCATAAATATCTTCATGTATTACTTACCATGCATAATTGATTTGCTTACAGTTATTGATTTAATCATGTTTTATCTTTTGAACACACATTTGAACTGTTTAGCATTCTTTCAATAAATTATGGTTAAATGCTTTATGTTTCTATTGTTATCTTTACATTTGGATTTCAATTATTAAACCCATTGCGAAACAATCGTGCTTGGTTTGCCCTGTTTCAATTATAGTATGATTTACTCATTCACTGAGATGTGGTAATCTCACCCTTCTTTTGTTTCCTCCCCACAGATAGTCAAAGAGACTTTGATCCAGTTACAGTTTTGTAGGAGGCTGAAGATAGTGTTGGTGAGCCCCAGTTTGGGAAGGCTCTTTTGTACTGTTTGTTTAGTTTAGTTATGTCTAGAGTATCTCCATGAACATACAGGCAGGATTCTCGCTTCTTGCGTATTTTGATGTGTTTTTTTAAAAAAATGGTTTTATATTTTACAATAATGTTGGTATTATGAGGCCATGGGCCAAGTTGAATCAGAATGTTGGATTCATGAGATATCATGAGATATATATATATATATATATATACATATATACAGTATTTTCTGATATTGGATGTGGCATATGTGGCCAGTTATATTTATTATGTACTCTGGATTGTGTGCTGGATGTTTGTGCATGCTATGTGTTAGGCTTGCGGCTAGGAGGAAACCCTTATGTCGTGCCGGTCATGTGTTCCATCATTTGGGGCCGTGACAATATAGATACATATATGTATATATATATATATACATATATATATATATATATGTATATGTATATGTGTATATATGTATCTATATATATATATATATATATATATATATATATATATATATATATATATATATATAGATACATAGATATATACATATATACATATATATGTATATATGTACATATAGATATATACATGTATTTATGTATGTTTTTCAGTTTGATTTGATGTTCATTATCTCTAGTTTTACTTCATCATCCGTAGAGATTTCCGAAATTTTATCTTAGGTTTGAACTTGTTTTGTACTAGAACTTGTTTGGCTAGGTGGTGTATCCTAGACAACCTGGTATAACTCATTTTCCCTACGAATTTTGGCAAGTTCTATGTCTATCGTAGCTATCAACTTTGACTTGGCTGGATAACAAGGATTCTTTTGCTTTTCATCTGGAATCTTATGGGGTTTGAACAAGGGTTTTTCTATTAACCTAACCTATTGTTTTGTTTGTATAGGTTTTTCAGATATTATCTGTTGACCTATTGTTTAAAGGTATTTATTTGTATAATTATTTTGTTATATTAAAGATTTTATATTTTTAGAGAAAATTTCCTCTTCTATATCCTTATCTTTAAAAGTTGCAGCAATGAGGGGTTTTTGAGGATCTACAGTTTTAATCCTAAAAGGTTTTTGAGGAGGTAACTCTGAATTAAAGTCTTCTCCTTTAGTTGTTTTCCAATTCAATAGGGTTTTGTTATTGGTATTAACAGGGCTACTGAAAGGGTATCCTATTCCATTGATTTCATCATAAGCTTCAAACCAATTTAAGAATGGGATATTTGTTTTTGAATCAGAGACGAATTTATAAAACTTGTCTTGAATTTGTTTTCTAGATTGGACTTGAAAATTTTTAAAAAACCAAGTCCTTTGAGGTGTGAATTCTTCAAAGAAAAATTCTTTCCTTATTGACTCTTTGTCTATTTGGAATTCTTTTTGAAAATCCTTTGGGCTATGATCCATTAAACAATTTCAAAATCATCTCCGACCATTTGGGAAAATATTGATGACATGATTGAGTCATCATCTTCAACCTTTTCGTTACCAATTTGGGTATATACTGGTTTTGAAATTCTAGAGGATGTTTCTAGGCCTATTAGGTTTATTGTCTATGCTTCACTGAAACTAGATTTCCTAGCCGTTCTAAAGCTTTGATTGGCAGTCCTAAGGCTGGCTACAGATTCTTCATCCTTGATGGATTCTGTTTCTGTTACCCTAGGTATTTGTAAACTTCGTCTAGGTTTTTGGAAGGATAATCCTCCTTTTCCCGAAGGATATTGAACAATCCTACTTAGGGGTTAGGCTAGTGCCTCTGTTGTCATAGCCACATTTTGCAATAGCCATTCTTCAGGATAATTGATATCTTCCCAAGATATCTCCTATGGTATTTGCAATTGAGCTTTTGTCATGTCTGTAAGAAAACAAGTAGTTTGTCCTTTCTTACAAGGCATGAGAGTGTTACTCAGATGAGAGTTATGTAATTTGTACTGGACTCTATAGATTATGATTGTAGGAATTGCTCCCGAAATCATATCATATCTGTGTAGTTTGATATTCAGCAGAAGTGATTTCTCAGGGTTCTATTGCTTCAGACATACAGTCCAATTTAGAAAGCACTAAAACCAAACCGGTCCTTTTGACAGACTAGTCTGAACAGCACCAAAGATTGACTCATGGAATTTGATGTGTGTACCATTCCTTACGCGCATACAGATAGAATTATCTAATCCTAACTTATGTGAAGGTTTGACAGCTATTTGTACACTCCCTATGTGTATAAAATTATATTTGTCACTATGTTTTTTTAAGTGATTTGGTTGATAGAAGTTGGAATTCTCCATCTTCTGGGTTTAAAGTTAATATCTCTTCAGAGGTTCTAATTATATGATCAGACTTACTAAAGAAGAAACCATATTTGGATTCCTTATACAACTGGGTATCAGGAATCTTTGGCATTTTCCAGTCATCAGCTGAGTTATTTATATCTTCAAAGCATATTTCATCTTTGAAAATAGATTTGGAAGAAGCTTTAAGCTTCAGGTTTGATGAAGAGGAAGGTGATAAAGATGATGAAGAAAAGCGAGATGAAAGAGAACGAAGCATGATATCAGAAAATTTTAATTCTCCCTTCTTTGTATCTTTACCGTATTGGTTCTATAGGGTTGCTAGGATAACTATTAATATACTATTACCAGATGAACTAAATATTAATTATCTCAAATTGAAATATTCATCCTGGTTAGTCTAGCTAGCTGACCTCAGATTATCATATGACTACCAAGTGACAGGGAAAAACGTCGTCCTTTTTCACACACGGGCCTTAAACTCCCCTTTACATCATCATACTAAATCTTTAATAGTGCTATCAACTATCTAGAATTTCATTCAATCTCAAAAACTAACATGGAGTTCATACAAATAATAGTAATTCAACAGTTATTCATACCTCCCTACTTCCCCTCAATTTTGGCGGCAATCTCCCGATTGTTTGTACAAAAGTTTTACATCCCAATAAAAATAATAATTAAAAATAAATAAACTATTAAGGCAATAGCTCTGTTTGATACAGGTGCTGATCTCAATTATATTCAAGAGGGACTTATCCTAACTAAATATTTTGAAAAAACAAAAGAAGGTCTAAGGTTTGCAAATGGTTCAAAGTTTAAAATCAATTATAAGCTTACAGATGCAGTAATCCAAAACCAACAACTTCAAATTAAGACATCATTTTTGTTAGTTAAGGATATCACTAGCAAAATAATCCTAGGATCACCATTTATCCAACAGGTATTCCCTTTCACGGTGAATAACAAAGGGATATTGGTTGAAAGATTAGGACAGAAGTATGTCTTCAATTTTACACGGCAACCAACCTTAAAAGATTTAAACTTGGTTAAGTGTAAACAAAATCAAATAAACTATCTCTCCGAAGAAGTAAATTTTAGGAGAATAGAAGAAAAAATTAAAAATTCAAAAATTCAGAGTAAAATTAAATCTTTGGAAAGAAAAATTAAAGAACAAATTTGTGCTAAATTTCCAAATGCTTTATGGAGCAGAAAAAAGCATATGGTAGACCTACCGTATGAAAATGATTTTTCTAAAAAGGAAATCCCAACCAAGGCTAGACCTATCCAAATGAACTAGGAATACCTGGAGTATTGTCAGAAAGAGATTAACGATCTCTTAGACAAGAAAATCATCAGACCTAGTAGATCTTCTTGGTCATGTGCTACTTTTTATGTATTCAAACAAGCAAAAATTGAACGAAGAACGCCTAGGTTAGTGATAAACTATAAACCATTAAATACGGCCCTCAAATGGATTAGATGTCGAATTCCAAATAAAAAGGATTTGTTGAATAGATTATATTCGGCAAAAATCTTCTCAAAATTTGATATGAAATTAGGTTTCTATCAAATACAAATTGATCCTAAAGATAGGTACAAAACGGCTTTCACAGTTCCATTTGGTTAATATGAATGGAATGTTATGCCATTTGGTCTGAAGAATGCCCCTTCAGAATTCCAGAAAATTATGAACGACATATACAATCCATATATCAAGTTCATTATTGTTTATATCAATGATGTCTTAATATTCTCTTACAACGTTTATCAACATTTCAAACATCTGAATATATTTTTAGATGTTACAAAGAAAAATGGTCTTGCGTTTCGCACCAAAAATGTCTCTTTTCGAAACAAGAATTCGGTTTCTTGGACACTATGTGTATCAAGGAACAATAACTCCTATTGAAAGAGCCATTCAAATTTCGGATAAATTCCCAAATCAAATCATTGATAAAACTCAGTTACAGAGATTCTTAGGATGTCTCAATTATTTTATGCATAAACAAATTTCATTCTAATCTTCTCAATCAAAAATTTTTGATTTGGGTTGATTGCAAATCAGCCAAAAATGTTTTGGAAAATGATGTTAAAAACATTGCATCAGAACAAATACTTGCCAGATGGCAGGCCATTTTATCTCTTTTCAATTTTGAAATTGAGCATATAAATGGAGTTTCAAATTGCATTCCTGATTTTTTAACTAGAGAATTTTTACAGGGAAATGCCACTCAAAAAAGAGAGAAAACCCTCAGACACCCAGTCTGAGAGTGAAACTTCCAAATTTAAGGGGAAGCAAGTTGCATCTTCTTCCTCTAAATCAACCCAAAAACAGACAGTGGATGATTACCCCTGTCCAATTTCAATCCAATCCTTTTTTGGAATGGTTGACCAAAAGCCCCTGTCTTTGATTGGTAAATCATAGGCAGACATTGATGAAAAAGATGAAGATGCCATCAAATATCTTCTCAGTCAAATTGCTTCAAGCAATTGAGGCAGCAAAGAAGCAGGGTACGAACGCTAGTTTCTCTTCTTCAAAACAAACCCTTAAGGCTGAAACAAAGACCCTTATGGTCAAACCCAAAACAGAAACCCAAGTTTCTAAACTAGTCACTCGGATTGATTGAAAGGCAATTACTAGAACTAACCTTAACCCAATTAAGTCCACGACTAAATATCACAAAAAACCAAATTGTCAAAATGTTATTCAAATGGAAACTGAATTTCAAATGGAAAATCCAAATAAAGTTTCCCTCCAAATCTTTCCTAAAGGATGGTATTTTGTACCGCTATCTTCGTCCAAACATAAGAAGTTTTATGAGATAATACTGGTTGACTCAAGATCAATAGAAGTAAAACACTACTTTGATCCCAAGAATTCAAGCATGATTACTCATTCAACTCTTAAAATTTTAAAAAATTTGACAATTACAAATTGGGAACAGAATCCCAGCAAAATTAAAAAGTTTTCAAAAACTTATTTCCCTGAAGGATATAGTTATTGGGATTACCAAAAAGCATGGTATTATACCCTTTATATTCCAAATAAAAAATTCCAACATTCTTGGCTCATCTTTTTTCTTGAAAAAGCCAAGTACAAATTTCCACAATGGTTTTTCATGTGGTGGGAAATCTTCAGTCCAATTCCGAAAATTCTCCCAACAAATGTTAAAGAAGGATGGGATATCTTTAATTCATGTTTTGATAATATAAATTATGGAGATTACCCTATGCTTCTCCAAGTATTTTCAAAAATTGGTTTACCATGGGTTTATTCTTAGGAATATCAGTATTCCAAAGAGAACCCACATTCCAAACTCCCGATATTCCAAAAGTAAGGGAAAGTCAAATGGTGGGCAACCTACAATATGGCAGACAGAGCTCACAAAGATCAAATAGAGAAGTGGTTTCAGAGGCATCTCCACTTCCACAAGAATGAAAAAGCTAGGCAGAACCAGTGGCTTCAAAGCAAATCCCAGATTTCAACAAGTTTGGCAGCCATCTCAGAAAACGGAAAGTACGCAACCAGCTGAAGGAGACCCTCCGTTTACTCACAACCAGAGACGAAGATGAACAGAGATCAAATTCTTCCTCGAATCAAGCCTAGTCAAACGAAGATGACTGTTACGGCATCGATATCGATGAAAATTGATCCCAGCCATCCAAATTGTCGGCAGCAGATCTACCGTCCAGATTGTCGGTAAAGAAAAAAGGTATCTATGGCCCCATTAATTACTTTAGCTTTTGCTAAAGATAAGACCAGTCATGATAGCTATCGATCAGCTTTGCAAAGAGATAAGCCGAAAGTAGACTAATGGAGACAAAAGCATTATATGTGGTTACTATAGATTTACTTTTTACTATAACCTTTAGTGAAAAACATTTCATGGATGTAATCATTAGGGTTAGTCTTAAAAGTAGACTTTTTCCCTCTATATTAACATCCCCAAATGTATCAGAAGGGAGTTTTTTTTTTCTTTCCGAATACTCTTCTTCTAAATCCTAACTGAGAGAGTTTTAGAGTGAGAAGAATCGACTTCCTCCTATAAGCTTTCTTATTTATTAAATAAAACATCTATTTCTATTTCTCTACTTCTGCATCTTTATTTCTTTAAATATTTAGCATGATGTTATTTTAATTCTTTGCATGTTTTTTTAATATTATAGTAGATCCGTCTACACCCTACTTCTCTCCCCTTCCTCCATCGATCCCCCTAGGGTTTCTCCTCGCTCCTTGGTATCATATATATATATATATATATATATATATATATATATATATATATATATATATGTATGTATGTATGTATGTATGTATGTGTATATGTATACATAGATATATATATGTGTGTATGTATATATGTAGATGTATATGTATATACATACATATACATGTATATGTATATGTGTATACATATGTATATATACATGTATATGTGTATATGTATATGTGTATACATATGTATATATGTATATGTATGTATACATACATATACATATGTATGTATACATACATATACATATGTATGTATACATACATAGTATATACATATGTATGTATACATACATGTATGTATGTAGATATGTATATGTAGATATACATATGTATGTATGTATACATACATATACATATGTATGTATACATACATAGTATATACATATGTATGTATACATACATATATGTATGTAGATATGTATATGTAGATATACATATGTATGTATGTATATATGTATAGGTATATGTATATGTATAGACATATATGTATACATATATATATAAATACATACATATGTATATGTATGTATACATACAAATACATATACATAAATACATATGTATTTCTACATATACATATAGGTATATGTATACATATACATGTACATATACATGTATGTCTATACATATACATATACCTATATGTAGATATACATATACATATATATGTATACATACATGTACATATGTATTTCTACATATACATATATACATACATATACATATATATGTATATATGTAGATATGTATGTATGCATACATATATATATGAAACGAACAAGGGCTCCTTACTCCTTCACATCCGACCACCCTTTGAAAGGGCAGACAGACTTTACTCCCCAATTGGACAGTGGTACTCGAATGAGACCAAGCATCCCTTCCTTCCTTTGATATGAAAGAAGTAGCAAGGAAGAATCTCCCTCACAGGGAGGAAAGAGGCTTTAGATAGGAATTACTACTTCAACTAGAGCTTGTAACCTTTGAGTCTTTCCTGCTTTGACCCATAAAAAAAGGAAGAAGAACAAGGGGCTCCTACCCTTCCACAACAGCCCAGTAGCTTCCTTACACTATACCTGCTCCCTCAATTTACAGTAGTCAACATTCATTTGCCCCATAGTGCGCGCTTGGCCAGATGAATATTCTTCCACGACGCTAAGGCTGCTTTAGAGGAGAAAACCTCTTTCCCCGGATCAGTATCAGTAGAGGAAACCACTCGTGTCGCTTAGCCGGAGGGGTTAGATACCTTCGATAAGTTTCCGAAGCTTAGGCGAGTAGACCCCAAATAAAAGAGTATAGTTAGTTATCACGGATAGTGTTCTATAACTATAATGCCAATAGGAGAAGAAGATTCATCCAACAGACTACAAGGGGAGACGAGATATTCCACGAATCTAAACTTCTTTCCCGGGAAAGGTTGATCTAAAAAGAGGTCACTTAATCAGAGGTTGTCTCCTTATCGGTTGATGTCTCCAATCAGTAATCGATTCTATAAAAATCTTATCTAACTCTAACCGCTGAATCGGGGTTTGTTGCTCGATCAGATTCTTTCTCCTAATCCTATGAGGAAACAAAGTATGCTACCACTTGTCTTTGTTGCTTAGTCGCTTTCTTTTTACTCCGACTCGACTTCAAAGGCACAGTTGACTCGAGGTATGAAAGGATTGAACCAGAGCCGAGGGTGAAAATAGATAGAAAGTCTCACTACCCGTGGGCGCTTTTCTAAGGGTTGTATAGGGCTATAAGTAGGTCGTTTGCTATTGCTATAAGGGCTGTTCGCCTTTAAACGGCTTGCTTGGCTGCTCCTATTAGGACAGGGCTAAGGCACTCGAGGGGGATTTTTAGAAAACACAAGAAATCAAAAACCCAAGACTGTTTGGAGGGTATCCAAGAAGATGCTAAAAAAATCCGAATCCGCGTCAAATGCTACTAAATCCAGTAATTAGACTTGTTCCGGATCTGGTAGGATCAGCGGAAATCTACTTATTATATTATATCGGAAATAACTTCAAAGATCGCCTTACATACCGATCCCAATAAGTCATTCTCTTCTACGTGCATTAAGTAAGATATGTCTGGGGGCTTCCCACTGAGATTATAGTCGAAAGATCCTCAAACGTCGGACTAAATTCTGGAGGAGCAGGTGCATTAGCCTCTTCTTTCTTTTTTCCGACAGGGCTAGTGTAGCTACCCACACAAGCCTCTGACCTGTACTCCAAAAAAAAAGGTAAGGGGCTTATCTACGGGTAGATAGACTCTACCAAGAAGAAGAAAAGAAAGCGCAGCTATACTAGGCGAGGGAGGCTACACCCGTAGGAGCCGACCGATTGTCGCTATAATTGGTTTGCTATCTTTTTCGAGTGCAGTGAGTAAAGTAGCTAGGTAACCTTAACGAGGCTGGCAGCTATGATGAACTCAGTTCTGTAGTAGAACGATGTGTAGATAGATGGATCGAAGTAAGCGGGGCATGCCAGCTGTGTCGGTCGTTCCTCTACTTGTGGTTGTTTCGACTGCATTCTCTTTGGTATTCCCAAGCGAATGTAAACTATTTAACCAATGAGTAGCAGAATCCGAGATAGGCGAAGGAATAAAAACCTTACACTTCAGAAGTTGAAGTCAACTCTTTGCCTTCTTGACTGCCAGCATCAAGACGAGCGGTTACCTCCTAGCAACCCTAGGAGAATGAATCTCTGTCTGGTTTTGAATGCCCCATTCTTTCCGCAAGTGGTTGGGTGGCCGAATACACTAACGCGGATAGGCCTTGTCAAGCTTTCAGCTAGGCTCCATAGCTCTCTTTGTAGCCATACTTAGGAGATCCCGGTCAAGAGACAAAAAAATAAGAAGGCGCTGTTAAGCCCTATTCATTTCTCATAGCTCAAAGGAAGTCGAGCCCATATTACATTACCTAGAGCGAATGGACAGGTCAAATCAACCAACTTGGTCTTCATTAGTATGCTTACTCAGTGCTATGAAACCAATGGTGAGGATTGGTCACATAGGTGACCTACAGTTGGGCATATACACAAACAACCTAGTTAGGTACGAAAGAGCTGACAAAAGAGCTATTAGCTATTATACCTAGGAGTTGGGAGGGCGTGTACGGGTATCACCTCGAACGGGCAATCGGATTAGGCCAGAAAGGGAGGGTCTTCTTTACCTTCAACAACATCAGCTTGCAGAATCCCTAGAAACCCTCCTCAACCACTTTGTGAACCTTTCTCGCTAGAGTCACGAGTGGGATAACATGTGCTTTTAGGAAATACGGAAAGCGGAACTTCTCGCTTAGCTAGGGGGGAAGAGCTAGCTGCTATATTGGTTCAGTCCGAAAGCACAGAATAGACTGATTCCTTTGGTCCCCATCTACGCCTGTGTGACCTTCTATTTTCATTCAGTCGTGGTCGGGGCTTAGCCCTCAATCCCTATCTCAAGGGCATGACCTAGGCCAGTGAGGTCCATTGCATAGGGCGGTTCTTCCTCCATCAAAAGGCTCTGAGACTGTTACTTAGCTAGGCTACGAGATTGATTCTATTATGATAGAAATAGGGAATCGGGAACGCCTACAAGCAACCTTTTCCATCGTCTTTCGCTGAGCCTGGTGTGAACTTCTTCCTTCCTTCTTACCCAAGAGCTCTGATTCTGCTAATAGCAGCCCTTCTTCCTTCAACATCTGCTTCAAAGAGCTAAGCCCGGGTCTCACTGAACCCCTTCCGACAATGCGGCATAAAGGCTAAGACCACTTATTTCGCATCAACAGAAAAAGGACTGGCATCTGTAAGAGCAAAAGCACTGACTACCGCTCATGCCCCCTAGCCAATTCAAACTCAGATCCGAAGGCTGATGGGTGATTCTGACGAAAGTATAATATGACATCACTTTTAGCTGTTGGGTACGAAACTAGACTAGGCTATGATTCACATCTCGAAAGTTCTCAGATCTGGTCTGGACCTAAGGCCTGGGACTGCTTCTTCCTTATCGCCCGAGTATTGCATCGCCTTGACTTGGGCCGGGAACTCAAAAAGAAATTTACCTTGAGCCTGCTAATTAAAGTCAACCTTTGCCTTTTAAAACAGCTATTGCTTGTCTTTCTAAATCATTATGAAGAGTGCCACATCTCTCGATCTCTATCTTCTTTAGCGGACATCGAGGCTTTAAGACCGATTGGCGCGTGCCCAAAAAGGGAGACCGGAGCCCCTTCACCTACTAAAGGTCTGAAGCCTTTGCCAACTTTCCGTCTCAGGCAAGAGCTGCGGAACTAAAGCACCAACGGCTCCTCTTCCGACATTGGCTACTGCTATCGGGTATGAACTTCTAAATTAAGCAGTTGATGCCCTGATCCCGGGAATAAGAGAACTTTATCTTCCAGGTATTCACTCATCCCCTCTCAGTGGCAAGAGTGAGTAGATAGCAGAAGTTCTTTCATTCCTCATTCCTGGGATATTAGTGAAGTTTGCCCATTAGGGGTGTTTCTCACCTGTGCTATCAATAAGAAGGAGCCATTTCCCTGGGTAGGCTAAGCCAGAAAGAGAGAAAGAGAAAGAGAATGTTAAAAAAAAGGCTACGCACCTTGGTCCAGAGCGAGGATTGGGATAAGTTTTTCCCGTTCTCTTTAGTTCTATTTGAACTAAGCCGAATCGCTATCTCTGGAACCAAAGTCGTACTCTCTTTAGCCACCGGCTCCTAATGTAATGCCCTTTAAACCACCAACAGGTCCTATTCCGACAACACAGAAAAAGGGCTCTCTCCGTCTCAGTTGGTCAGTACCTTAAACTAATTAGCCATTTCCAAGCTGCTCTTTCATAAGCTGTGATGGCTCTTTTGAATAAAAGGCATAGTATTTATCCTCTTCCTTTTGCCCAGGAGCATTCGACTGAAAAAGTATGCCATTAGTAAGACTCTGACGAAGCCTTAGGAGCAATGGAGTCTGGTGAGGTTTGTCTCTTGGTCAGCTGTTTCCGCTCGAGTGAAAATGCTTGATGGGGCGTTCTTTTCCTGGTTCTAAAGAACCAGACACTTCATACCTTGGGTTCGCTTTCCGGGTGAGGTTTAATAAAAAAGTCAAGTAGGACAGTGGTGACCGCGAATGGCTATAGTTCGTCACTTGCGGTATAAAAAGAAGTAAGGAGCGTACAGCCACTCGAACAACGTGAGAGGAGCGAACCCTAAGCTAAAGCGCTTTCTAGTTTGAGAGATGGAAATGCCTAATCAAGTAGCCAAGAATCATCGATTTCGGAGGGAAAGAACCCAAGGGTAAATGAATTTAGGAAGGATCCGATCCCAAGTGACATTGAATCAGTTGGGGGTATAAGCGCTGCTATTTCAGCAGTTGGTGTTGGAGGAGTGAATGCCAGTCGAAAGGCGCATCTATGACTTAATACCTAATTTGCCATAGAAGGGCTCGATCCCAGACCTAGGCGCAAGGGAATTTATTTAGGTAGGTAAAGGCTCAAGGCCGAGCTCTTAAATATTGGCAACCCCAGCAGCAAGCCTAGCCCTTAAAGCTTTGAAGCCTGCTTCACTTCAAAATAGTTGCGTAGGTAGACTATAAGGAAGAGTTTCCGGGTTTAAAGAAGAAGACATATTTATGCCAAAAAGACAGACTTTCCTCGTGTTAGCGAAATTGGAACTGGGATAGCCTCGGGTAATTCAATTGTTTCCGCTCCTGTGACTAGGCTTTCTTTCGGTGGAGAAAGAGAGAGATGAGGAGTCAAGTGATCCCCAGTCAGTATACTTTTCTTATGATCCTAGTTTAGTTTGAATTGGCTATGGGTCACGAACGGGAAAAGAGGCTTTCTCTCCGGTGATATTGAATCTCTTGGAGTAAGATCAGTAGGAGGAGCGAAAGCCACTCGACTGAAAGGAGAGGAGCGAAAGAGGCAGGAAAGATAGGACCTGGAACGAAGGAGAGTGAAGAAAGTTTCATTTCTCTCTATTAGTGAAAGCGGAATCCAAGTTGGATATGAGTAGAACTGCCCCTCTAACTATCAATTTCAGGCAGGAAGAAGTACATTGGGCTTGATTCTGGCTCAGTTAAGCTGAATAGGTCCAGTCCAGGGGACAAAGAAATAGGAAATGCTATGTAACCGAACTCTCTGATAACAATAGCCCTCCGTCGAGATTTTAGATCAGATTGATCAAATGAGAAATGGCTGAGAGCTAGGTGTAGCCTGATCTCTCTACGGTTGGTTTGCTTGAACTTGTCAAGCCGTATAAAGGCGAGCAGTCCTTATAGCAGTAGCAAACGGCCTACTTATAGCCCTTAAAGCATCGAAGAGATTATGGCTTGAGAAAACTGTTCCTAAAACACCTCAACATAATGGAGTTGCTGAGAGAATGAACCGCACTATTGGTGAAATAATTCGGTGTATACTCTCTCATGTTAAACTGCCTAAATCCTTTTGGGGTGAAGCAGTGAGAACTGCAGTGGATTTGATCAACCTTTCTCCTCTTCAGTTCCTCTTAAAGGTGATGTGCCAGAAAGGGAGTTTGAGGTTTCTTTATATAGGATTCGCCGCCTTTGAGGTTGTTACAGAATCGATTGTTCAAGAAGGAGCTCTTACTGTTTTCGCCTTTTTGGCTGCTCTAGATGCTATCGAATCGGATTGATGCAGAGAGGAGTAGGTGCATTGATGCCGCAAATCCGATGTTAGTAAGAACTGGTACGAATGGCATTGATGCATCGAATGCCCTCTTTGACGGGGTTGTGCAAGAAGCCAATTATTCGACCATCTTTTCCAATAGTGCCATTTAATTGATGCTATCGAAGAAGAAGGAAGGCAATGAAAAAGGGTCTTTGACTCGCGGATCAGACTATTTCAAACTATGCTAGCCCGCTCGGGCCTCCCCTGTCACGTATGGGGATCCCCTTCGCTGCGCATTGCTTCACTTCTTTCATTTAGCTACTCTTCATTCTTTTACCCTAAAAGGTCGGTCAACCGCTACATTTCTTGAACGGTCGCTGCCTACATTACTCTGTCTCCCTCTTTTCAAGGAAGTGAGTCTCAGACCTTATGTAGTTCTCGGTCCTTTCAGTTCCTGGCAGGTGCTTTTGTGGCTCTTCACTCCAGCCCTGAAGTATTCTGTGAGCCCAATCTCTTTAACGTGGGCCCTCCGTTATGAAAGTTAAGTAAGGAAAGAAAGCGGTGAAGACTATATCCTTCCACCCACTCGACCGATCGCATCCACATTATTTAAACTCAAATATACCATTAAAATATACCATATATTAAAGATAAATAGTCTAAAGCCTGTTCCCAATAACAACTATGAAACTTACACTCCACAAGGTTAGAGTAGACATCAGATAGATAAGAGGGGTCTAGCACCTCCTCTTGCCCAATGATAAGCTGGGTAAATTCGTGGGGAGACCAGGAAGATGGTAAGTTCGCTCCTACTTCTTCTTTCATGAGTTTTTGAATGAAATTTGAAATATTATCAAATTCCTCACTCAGCTCTTGCGGAGGAAAAAAAAAGAGCTCATTTCGGAGGCCTGTGGACGCATCAGAAGTTAAACTACCAGATGTTGTATTAAAAGATAAAGTAGGGGAATGATCACGGAAAAAATCGATCGACATAGGAGAGCCCTCGTTTAAAGTACTCAAACTATCAATAGACATTACAGACGGAAGACTCGTATCAATCGACATAGGAGAGCCTTCGTTTAAAGTACTCAAAGTATCAATAGACATGAAACTATGTTCACAAAGACTATTAGAAGACAGACTCGCATCAAGAGAAATGGAGCTCCTACTTCCAAAAATCGGCAATTGTTGAGGCATGAGCGCATTGAGAAGAAATTCTTCCCTCCAGACAGACTGAACTCCGTCAAGCCTGTAGGAGTAGTGTTTTGACTATAGAGAGCTGTGGTTGGTTGTTGACCAACTAAAGCATGGGATCCACAAACGAAAAAAGGCGACTTAAACAATCAAAGATATGCGGTCCAATTCGGCAGCATACAAATGAGACGGAAGATTGGAATACGGATGAGATCAGAAAAGCCATCGTTAAGACAAACAAGGCAATAGCTTCGGTTAGAGCGAAGCCTAGAATGGCATAACCAAATAATTGTTTAGCCAATGATGGATTTCGAGCCACAGAATGAATCAAAGAACTGAAGACGTTTCCAATACCGACAGCAGCTCCAGCTGAAGCAATTGTAGCAGCTTCGGCATCTTTTGATCTTGGACATCTCTTTTGTTTGGAATGCTTTCGATCTCCACGGTTCATTCAGTACACGGAACACAAAGGAAATCGATCGATTTTCAATAGTTCATACTTCACACTTTTCTTCTCGTCCCTTCACGTTGTTTTGACTTGGTCTTAGGCTACCGGTGACCGCCTCTATGAGGACCTTTGGGCGGAACTTTCTCAATCAACTTCATTACCAAATGAAGAAAGACAGAAGAGAGTCTTGACTGTTCAATTATAGGTACCCGACCCTAGTTCATTTTTAGGGTACATTTTCCTCAAAGTCAGTACGAGGAGGAACGCATAGGTACCCACCGGAGAGAAGGATTCTCACTTTCATTTTAGGGAAAACCCTGTCTGACTAGACTAAAGATTGGACTTCAGTCTCAAAGAGGATGACTCAGATTCTCAGTCTGAAACTCTCTGTGAAAATTCTATCCAGTTATCCAATCTCTTTCTTATCCTTAAACTGTACTAAATTGAAAGGCTCTTTGTTAAGGTTAAGCGAAAGAGGCTGTAGTTACTTTTGGGATTGTTGAAAGCCAGAGGCCAGTTTTCAAGCAGAAGTCTCATCAGCCACTGGATAGATTGACTTCCCCGCGGTTTGAGATTTGGCTAGTTTCATTCTGTCCTTATAGTGAAATTGCTTCTGCTTGTGATCCAGTTTGAGTACCATCTTCCGTTAGAGTCGTTCCTCTAGTACTCTCTGATTTCCTCTTATCTGTTGCCAGTGAACAGCTAGCTTCTTTCCCTGAGGTTTTAAATTACTATTTGAAGTTCCAGATATAGTTCTCTTTGCTCTAGGGACATCCGAACAGACCCTTCTAAATCAAATAAGAGTCTCATTATTCTATCTATGCGCCTACCCCTCTTTTCCGTCCATTGTAAACATCATGAAAGAGGGGAGGGGAAAGATGCCTTTTCGAGGGAAGAAGAGTCCATACGAGCGGTCAAAACAAGCCAATAGGAGGCCTAGACCAATCCTAGACAGTGGAAGTCTGCAGCTAAGCCTAAAATGAAAGAGATATCGGCTAAACGAAAAGGGGATTTTTTCCTCTTATCTTAAAGTAGGGGTTGGACCAATAAGATAGGTCACAAGTGGCCTTACTCTCTTTGTTCCGGAATGAGGATGGGAAGCTGCACCTTCCACTCCAATAAATGATAGGTTTTGGTGCCTACTATCGCAGAACGGAAGGAAAGCTTAGACCTTACTATACTAAAGGGGTGGTTTTCCTTCTTTTGATAGGCTTTTATGGGAGCTATATGTTATTTTCATTTTTTCGAGATATGAGAACCTTTAGATTATATCCAATAAATCCAAGTCCTATATATTCAAGAGACGTGGCCACCACTAAAGAAAGGGAAACCTACTATTTATCCTACTATAGTATAGGTTTAGTCCTACTATATAGTTATAGTACTGGAAAAGCGGAGGGCGCCTACTACTTTGCTTTGACCGGGGGGCCACTGACGTCTGATATGAACATGCGACTCATCTAGGGTAAGCTCACAGGACCATTTTAGATTCCCGAACCGACTTAAGTCGTGGAAACCTCACCCAGTCAATCCTAGGAGTAAGCCCTTTTACTAAGAAGTATAAGTTCACATGCCCAGCAACGGATCTCAAACAAACCGTGGCTGACAACGGGGGTCTCTTTCCAAGAAAGAAAGTCTGGCTACACTTCCTTAGGAAGTAAGAACTGGTGGAAGTGGGCGAACTACTTCTCCAGAAGGGGCCTATCCTAATAAAATAATATGTGATTCAATCTAAACCTGGGTCCACCTAGTTTTCTCGGGACGCTGCAGAAGGGCTCAACAATTCGCCGCCTGCTACTCAACATATTCGTATATGGGCTTTTCCACTACTCGGGACAGTTCAGCATTAGAGAATTGATACCGCTTACCGAAGGTCCCTATCTTGGTCCATGGTGAGCAACTTCGGGTCCGTCCATAGCACTTCCATCCATCCCTCTAACGATCGGCATCAGAATCGGCCTGTCCGTTCAGTTCAGTCCACATCCTCTTTGTCTTATGAATTCTCTCTCTGCCTTCCAGGTCTAGGTACAGATCCGCATGTCCATAAATCAGGCAATCGGTAACAGTAAGATAACGAGGGGGCTATCGCACGCTTCAAACCGCATTAAGAAATAGTTAGTTAGTCGCATTTGGTGACATTTAATGATTGAAAGAAAAAGCAGGCTTTCTTTGAAAAAGGAGTACATTAATGCCAAGGGCACCCCAGCATCTCAAGTTCTTAGGCGAGGTCAGTCCAGTTACGGGTTACAGGTAAGCTCATGAATGCCTTAGCTAAACTTGACTTTATACCTATTGAAAACTTTCAAGTGAGTGAAGTTAGATGAGGAGCCGGATCCACATAGAGCTCACCCGGACTGAAAAAGTAGCATTTATTCTTCTTCTGCTAAGGATTAGACTATCCTTTATTAGAATAGTAATAATAGGTAGGTAGTCACTAGAGCGAAGCCATAGGAAGTTTAAAGTCTATCGGAAGAGGTCCCGCTTCAGATGTACTTTTTTTCTGGGGGTCATCCCGGTTTTTGAGGAACTGAGCAAATAAAAATAAAAGGGGCCACGAGAACTACATTCAAGGTCTGATACCACCAAAGCCTAGCTTTAAGCAGGGCACCCGGCTAGGTTATGTAGGCGCTCGCTGCTTATCTAAATGTGCTACGGGATCGGCTGGCTCGACTAATTTGTAGTCAAAGAAAATGACTATCTTTCCTTCTTCGTAGCGTCCGAGAGGGCTCATAAAATAGAATAGTAGAGGCGGTACCAAAGTGCTGTTTACAGCCGGGTTCTTACCGACCCTAGAACAGCGAAAATAGAGCTAATACCGATTATTGAGTTCCCGGCTCGTGGCTTTAAAGTGCAAGGTAAGCGAATAGGGGATTTTAAGTCCTTCGAATAGCCAAACCAAAGTCCTTTACCGAGGAGATTGATTTGATTTGAACAGCAGAAAAGCATTCTAACTTTTTAATGCTTTCTTCACTGGCCAAGCAGTAGAATATCAAAGTCTCTTCCCCCGGAAGGGTAAGAAGCAAGGCAAGAGCGGTATAAGAGAAAGAAGTCAGTGCTGCTTTTGCTGTTACAGAATCTGGTCTTAGCTTAGCTGCAATCCTTCCCGCTCTAGTTCGACTAGCTTTGACCTTGAACGTGGCAATCTAGCTGCCATAAAGAGGCCAAGGTATTCGCATTCGGAGGGAAGGAACCCGAGGGTAGGTGGTTTGCTCATAAGTCTGTCTTTCTTTAAATAAGCTGGAAGCAAGGGTAAGAATTCATTCCTCTTCGTCCGCTGAATCTGTTGCCGGAAGGGAGAGATTCCTCAAAGATTAAATTTGCAATTACCGATTCCGACTCTTGTCATACGGTTTCATGCTCGGGGACAACGAGTACTTCTTCACGTCACCCTTCAAGAAAGCGTAGAAAAGAAAGGTTAACCCCCTAAACCTCTTTGAAATAGAGTGACTATCTGCGCCAGTCAGTGCTTATTTATGGGATATTTTATTCTTTATGTTATGGTGGCTAGCAGAGCAGGGGAGGTAAGAAAGAGTATAGCCATTCGTTATATCCTTAGCTTTCCTTCCCATCTTCCAAACTTCCCTGAACCTGTGAAAAACCTATCTCATTCAACTCGTCACTGAATCAAATCCCGATTCGAAAGCAGATAGGTCCTTGGAAAGAAAGGGTCTTCCCTCGGCTCATTAGGAACGGATCTTAGCACCTTTTTCGCTCGCGGCTTAGAATCCTTATTGCGGCTTAGCGCCGGGGCTTCCTGGCATTGAAGGGTTACTTTATTCAGTGGACGACCAATCACTTGATGATGCGAGTGTCGCATCGAGGGCTTTCTCAGGGCTCCCTTTGCTACTCCTCCTCATCCTTATTCGTGGTCGTCGTTGGTCCTTCGGAACTGGTTCAGCGGACACGTGGAGTCGAACGTCTCTCTCCAATCCGGACTTGGAGGTTGGTAGCGTAGCATCTGGTTTTCCATGAGAAAGGGGGACAGAATGACTGCATAGGTTGATTAGATGAGTTCGCCCTTGTCCTCTTAAAAAGGTAGACGAGACCTAATGGCGTGAGAAGAAGCTGTTGTAGGAAGAACCGCTAGGAGGACCTCCGCTCCCTACTCAAGAAATTCCTGAGCTTGTTACTGCCCAATGACATCATAGTACCGGGTCGAAAGAAGAAATGTGGCTATAAACTGTTCTGAGGATTCAAACTCAGCCCTTGACCCTGTTTTTGCCCTGTCTGCTGCGCACCTTTGAAATGGGGTGGCATTTCGCTCCCCTGTCTCCGGACCCTACGGACCTAATGCAGTTGCTATGCTATCCGTTCTTACCTTGAATGAATGGGGCTGCCCCTATCTTTTTCATTCCCCTAACACGGCTGGGACAAAGCCAAATCGGACAGTTGCGTCAGAGAATCTAGTGGTTGGTGCATCTTTCGTTGAATTTGCTTTAGCAGTCCTGACTGAAACAAAGAAGTAAGAAGGCAAGTCATCGATCTTCAAATGCCCTTTCTTTCCTTTGCTTCCTTCAAGGATGGAAGAGATCAATCGAATGTGAGAACTCATCATCAAGAATAGGCTTTTCAAACACCTTTGACCTGATGTCTGTCTCTTGAAATCCCTATCATCTTACATGTTAAGGACAACAGTGGGGGATGAAGCCCCTTATCAGTCCATGTGAAGAGGAAGTGGAGGGGGCAGTCAAGGAAGGACACTCAATGTCCCGATACATTAGTGAAACTGCTTGGCCGAGCCGAGTGGGAAGAGAAGCGGGTTCAGAGCATTTTCAAAAGATGAAGAGAAAAGCCTCGGATATGACCTATAGGAAGGTTGCATGGGGTGCCTAAAACTATAACTTCCGATAGAGACACCCGTTTTGTGGGTCACTTTTTGAAGATCTTATGGAGGATCATGGGAACAACATTACACTTCTCTAGTGCCTACCACTTCCAAACCAATGGACAAAGCGAGGAATTCACTTGGAAACCTTTTTAGAAGCTTTTTAGGTGAACATCCAAGACTTTGGGACACGGTCCTACCACAAGCTGAGTTTGCATACAATAACTAAACCGCTCCACCGGAAAGTCCCCTTTTGAGGTAGTATATGGTGGAGCACCTCCTCTTATCTTATATCTTAGACCTACTCTTCATGCCTCACCCGACCTTGGCTGGCCTATGACCACTGATTGGGTGCAAGCGGTGCTCCTTCCTTTCTTCATCCTTGTTTTTCGGTCCCTCTCCTGGTGGTCAAGTTACTTCGTTCCTTAGGGGCGAATGGACAAAAGAGGGACTGGGAGGGAGTTCTTGAATGCCGAATCCCTGTATTGAACTCATACCCGTCGGTAGGCTTTCTTCCCGCTTAAGATAGACCCGATTCCAGTGTCTCGTAGAAAAGGAACTTCGCTGCTGGTTTGGAACCCTGAGCAGACTCCGGTGATATTGAATCAGCCAGAAGGTTCACTCCTCACCTTTGAAATGGAGCTTGAGCTGCTAATAAGTCAATACCCTCTGTTCTTATTTCACACAATCCAGGAACTTCCATAAATAAGGGAAGAAGTCTGTAGGAAGCTATCCGAAGATAGGACATTCTTTCATCTAAGGCAACCAAAGCCTTTAGCTACTCAACTACTTGAGCTCATTCGATACCAGACAAGCGCTCATTGGCTACCAGGGCGCTACCAGAACTACTCAGATCAGATCTTGGCTTCCTAACTCCTTTAATTAATAGGAGTGCGTATGAGAGAATCATGTTCCAGAGAACTATGAGGAAGCAGAACCTAGTAAGAAGAAGAGCTAGCAGCGGAGAAGATCCCAACAACGGCTATTTGAAGACCACTTACTGTACCAGCGGTTGCTGATTCAATTGGCTTAAATTCAATGATTCAATAGCTGCCGAGTCGATAACCGGATTCTTCAATACGGATACAAAAGCTCACTCATTCCGGAATGGTCGAGTAGATTCATGAGAGGCAAGAGCAGGCTCATTCCTTTTGTCCCCATCTACGCCTGTGTGACCTTATTCACTCATCCCTAAGGCTTGAAAAGCACAGACGGAGGAATAAATTACTCAAAAGAAGGAAGAAGGGAAGCCCCTACTGAGGGTTCTGTTAAAGGCAGGGTTTAAGACATGCTCTTTATGGTCCGGCTGGAAGGCAAAGGCCCACTTTAGTAGAGGAAGTTGAAACTCGGCCGGGCTAAGATTCCTTACTTGAATCGGTTCCACACTTAACCCTGGAAAGGAGGGCTCGAACGACTCATCCCCAGTTTCCACAGATGGAGGGGCGAACTCCTCAACAAAACAAACAAAAAGGGGTGGCATCTACTTACTTTGGATACTCACTCGGGGCCTTTATTTAAAAGAAAAATACGGCAACGAGTTTGAGCGGATCATCCAGGTCTTCCTTCTTGGCCTTGGAAGTTCCAGGGTCTATCTTTATAGTAAGGCTGGACGTAAGATCCACTTCCCCTTGTGGAGTGAAGTGGGATGCTAAAGATACAACAGAAAAGTGAACTGTAGGATCTCGTCTTACCCCCTTAACCAGGAACTCAAGCTCAAGCAGTCTAAGCCAGGCAAGCAATGCAAAGCTAGACGAACCCAGACAGAGAAAGATCGGGCTTTGGAAGCGGGATGACATACGGACTATGCACAATTCCGTCACGTGCGGGTAGACCAGAACGTAGACCTGTCATTCCTTAACCGGGATGGTAAGGCCCTTGAAGCTGAATTGGATCAAAGGCTGCGCATCTCGCACCTTGCTACTTTTTGCCTGACTACTGATAGTGATGACCTACTGCACTCCCTGCTACCGACCTTCAAACAACTTGGAAATAAAATAATGTAGCCACTACTACTGCTGAGAAAGAGCTACTATTTAACACAAAATGCAAATGTTCTATGTTCTTATGGAAGCCTTTTTACCAATACTCATGAAGCCCATATTTAATGGGATATCAATGCACTTGATGTAGACCAGAAAGAAGAGGCTTTCCCGATTCTATGCACCAGCTACTCCATACATACTAGCTACTGGGAATTGCCTTATATAAGAATATATAAGCAAGTGTAATGAAGTCGGAAGATAGGGTCCTATCCTAGCCTCGAATAGCTCATAGTTCTTTGGACCCGTATAGAATTGAAAGCGGGAAGACTTGGGACTGAAGTAGAGGCGAAGGCGACTAATGTTTGAATAGAATTAGCAGCTTCACTGATTTCCGAAACTGACCTGCTTCAACCGCCTTCAATGGAAAGAATAAGGGAGAAGCTAATCCCAGTCGATTGAAAAGAAGTGGATTTGGAGACCTTTGATCGGCCAATAAAGAGCGCTAGGCGTTGGTCTTTTAGTTACCTCTTTCTCCTCCGCCTGGACAAGAGGATGGGACAATTGCTCTGACAGGCCTTTTGCCAGCGTAGTAGTTGACATTCTTGGTGGATCAATTCAAGATTCTTGGACCAGCCTTTCTTTTTCTCACCTCTGAGCGGGTATCAAGATCAAGCTCTTTTTAAACGAAAAATCTCAATACGAAAAAAAGTCCATTGTGCCAGTTCTTGAGCGAACTGTTGAACAAAGCTTCATTCATTGGTGCGAGAGTCTCGATAGGGCTTGGATCGGATTTCACTGACAGAAAGGGGATTCGCTACTCCCACTAGACGGAGGATCTTTCAACAGTTTCTAATACAATCTCAGAAGTAGGGCTAACACGTCCTGTACGTGCGCCTGTAAGTGAGCGAGGGACGGATATAGATATCGAAATATAAGAATTAAGAGAAGACGCGATTGTAGGCTAGGCTAACTTTTCTCCCTTCTTTTGGGGAATCAACCATGCTGCGAAACGGATTCGGCCAGTTACAGTCAAAGCAAGAAATTCCGGTGAGAATGAAAGTTCTAATC
Source organism: Gleditsia sinensis (assembly GCA_037074535.1). Classification (NCBI taxonomy): domain Eukaryota; kingdom Viridiplantae; phylum Streptophyta; class Magnoliopsida; order Fabales; family Fabaceae; genus Gleditsia; species Gleditsia sinensis. Next base: position 33,768,658 of record CM073473.1, on the reverse strand, counting down.
TGCTCTAATTCCTTAGCTAAACCCTTGTCTCCCTAACACGAAGAATCTCACATCAAGGGTTCGGCTCTTCCCCCGTTTTTCGAGACTTTGGAATGACATAAAGGGACTTACCGCGTAGTGGGGTTCTTAAAGGAAGGAAAAGCTCTCTCAAAGGTAGATGTCTTTTTTTCCACCTCAGCTGATACTGAAAGGTTGGTTGGGCTAATTACCCAGAACTTTTCTTCTTTGTTTCAGAAGCTGAACAAGACTTGGTGGATGAGACCAGACGAGATTCTTCCACAGCACAGAAAAAGGACTCTTACCCACCCGTAGACCAGAAACTGAAAGACAAGGAATCAACCAATCGAGATGAATTGAATGCTTAGTTTTGACTTCTTCGATGGATTATTTATAATAAAAAAAGTACGTTAAGCCTTTTTTTATTCTTACTACGCTAATCCAAGTACTGGATCATATCTCTCTCCCTTTTAGCCAGCAGATAGATGGTTTGGAGTAAGCGCACTACAGAAGACTAAGATGCAAGCCGGAACTAGAACTAGAAAGCTCAAACAAGGAAAGCTTTGTTCTGCGCTAGGATCGCTTAAGCCGCATTGGAAAACAAATTCCTTTCTGTTGCTTCTTTCCCGGCCAGTTTGAATTGGCTACGGGTCACGAACACTTTTAAGTCGATTTGGGCTCTTCATTGGTGGGTGATTTAAACCCTTTCCCCCCTCTATCTATCACGCCAGAGCGATATCCATTCAAAGCATAAGCAAGGGAATAGGTGATCGCACCTAAGGCCTTAACTAAAATAATATTGTATCCTGGGTTGGACCAACTCCCATATCTTATTAGCAAAAGAGGAAACCTGCACGAGCTCTTCTTCTAGCTTCTTAAGCTAAGACTCTTTCCTCCATCCCAGAATCTTCACCTAATCAAAAAAGCTTTTCTTCAACAGCCTAAGATCCCGCGTCGTGATTCTTTCAATTGAAAGTTTTTGTTTTTAACTACGATCCCTTCTTAGATTATTTATATTGATTCCAGAAACCCTGGGACAAGAACGATCAAGCTTCTTCTTCTTTGGTTGATGGACTCAGACGTCAAGCTGTGGATATTTGATCTGATTGATTTCATTTCGTTCAAAAGTTGTCTAGGGCATACGGTCTTCTCGAACAGGGTAGGACGGTGCCTAAGCCTTTTTCAACTAATCGAAGAGGGGGAGCCGCCCCCATAAACCACGTATTCCTCACTCACCTAAGTCCTTCCGAATAGAAATGAAATAGAAGAAAACGTTCGCTAACAAGAAAAACGTGGTCCAAACATTCTTACCTCGCCTCTAACATTCTCTTAGGCTTCTGCCTATACCATAAGCTTATCCCTTCGTTCTTGCTTCGCGACTCGGCTCTAAAACAGGAATCGCTTCAGTGGGTCCTGATCTTTTGTCGAGCCCTGCTTTGGTTTCTGGTTTTCTGGCATTACTTAATAAAGGGAGAGGGTTGTTAGAATGATTTCGTTCTCTACTGGGCAAGCTTTAGAGAAGACTCCAAGCTTGACCCCTCCCACACAGGGGTGACTGGCTAGGGATGGGAGGAAGAATAGTCACCACAAAAACTCTATACTTTTAAATAGCGTAATAAAAAGAAGACAAAGGAATCGAAGTTCTCGAAGAAGCTGTTATAGCAACCTTTACCTGTTTGCTTCCTCCACCTATAGCAAGGGTACAAATCATCCTGTATGAAAGACTGAACCTACAAAAGCAAAGGACTGCTACAAAACCTTAAATCAAGATAGGGTCGGTGGTCTTTGAACCCCTGAACCCGAGTGAAAAGATTCAAAAGTACTTTCGTAAGGCAAATCTCTAGCTCCAATGAAAGATGGAACCACCTCCGATTTCATCATATCAAATGCTCTTGGCGAGTTCTGCTTCCTAGGTACCTTCCATCGTTGACCTCTATACCTCTTAACCAGGGTATTAGATGGATTCCAACATGGAAAGCGATTCCTTCCAGGCGGTTAGTTAGTTGTAATTGAGTAGGCAGTTCTTATCTTTGCCTTTCAGCCGGCTAGTCCGCTTATCCCTCTGTGAGCGGAGATGGTGATACAGGAAGTGTTGTGGCTTTGGTGGAAGGCTGGGAAGATCCTTGTTTGGTAGACTCTCTTTTAGTTTGGGACGATCTTTCCGGTTTAGGAATGAACTATGGAATTCAGTCACTCGGGTAAGAACTAACTTAAGGCATTGAAAGACGTGAACCAAATCATTTAAGCGTCCACGTATTGGCTTCGATTCTGGCAGAAGCGGGATGGCACTTAATTACGTAGATAGACAGAAGAGGGTCCTTATAGATGGAACCAGGTTAGGTCACTTCGATCGCTTAAGCCCTTACTGCGATAGAGTAGGCCGCTTTAGTTGGCAAGGTTATATGGTCTATAATTCTGCCACCTGTGAAAGAAAGGTTGCGAAAGATGTTAAGAATGGCATTCCCCCGATTGAGGAGAAAGAGCCAGCCGTAGTCCCACTAATGTAATACGGGCCAAGCCTTCGAGAGTCATCCTTATTGCTAGGGTTTCCACTCCTTTTCATGGTCGAGCTTCTTTTCTTTCATCAGATAAGGGATCTCGCTAACCTCCCTTCTGTGAAACTCACTTTTAAGGAAGCAGATGAGCTCTCGTGCAAGCATCAGAACATGCATTCTCACGATCTACAGAGTCCTTATGGCTTGCTCTTGAAAAAGAATAATCAAATCAAGCAACCTTCTTGTTACAGAACAGACATTCCATTCTTTGCTTTCCCAGCACTGCTTGAGAATGGTGAAGGCCTCTCTGGTCGGATGTTACAGTCGGCTCTACTTCTTAATCAACTAGTAGTCTTTAAGTCAGAAATCGCTTTCACATCTCATATGACATATGTACTAACAGACTGATTCGGACACCAGTAAGGTAAGTAGCTACTCCAGCCGATCTAACTCCAGAGGATCCAGCTTCTTTTAAGGAGAGGTTAACCCCTTATCCTTCAGGGGATGCAGCAAGACTACGTTCTCATCTCCGTTCCACTTCTTCCTCAATCCACTCTAAGAAAAAGGCAAGTACAGCTACTCTACTTTAGGGTCGATCCAGCTTTCGCTTCCTTACTTCCCTCAGGTCTCAATTAGGGTATGTGGTCCTAAAAGAAAGATCCTCTCTTGTCTTGCCTCGCTGAAATAAAGGGTTTTCACTACCTCTGAAGAGGCCTCCCCTTCCGTACCTACTCCGCGAGGTCTCGCTCCTTTCACTTCCTCTTCAACAGGATATGACCCTTTTAGTGGCTATAGTGGCTATCGGACCGTACTTAGGAGCTTCAGTTGAATCATTTTCAACGGGCCTTTCACACCCGAAAAAAGAGTAAAAAAGGACCTATCCTCTCGTCCATAACCGAGCCCGGAAGAGGAACCGAACCCCTATAAAAAAGGGCCTCAAATGCGCATTTTTACCTTGAAGCTTATATCGAAAAGGATAATCTGACAAGCCCCAAGACTAAGAAGTTGATCCAAGTCCGCCGTACCTTTCGTCTTCTTTTCTCATTTGAAAGTCTTCTACGGATTCGGTAGTAACGAGAACTCGGATTTACAACTGAAAACCTTACGATGGGGCTGACTCTCGAAGGGGTGGCGAAGAAGGCTCAATTGCTGGGCTCTCGAGACAGTTTCCCCGTACCCAATATTCCAAGGCCATGACCAAAAGCGGCAGAAGAATTCAAAGTGCGAAAGAGGAAATAGAAAAAAGGCCTAGCGTTGAGGCCATCTGGCTTCCTTGTAAATAAGTTAGAATTATAAGAAAGTCATGTTTCGGGCTAGCCTATTCTTACGCCTTTTCGTCTTCGTCCTGTAAGCCAGAATATCATCTTCCGTTTTGGCTCTTGAGCAGGGGGCTGCAAAAGCAAAAGAGGATTATAAGACCACTAAGGTAAGTAAGATCCCGTCCTCAAGATTCTATTTTGATGTTACGATAAATCCCTCTACCCTATTGGTTAATCCCGAAGGAAGCTTCCCTGGTAGAGCTGCTATAAGATAAGCTCTTTTTCCATTTAGTTTAGAGAGAGTAGCTTTCCACGGTCTGGGTCTTCGGGGTCTGCTATTCCTAATGACTAAATGTAAAACCTACCGAAATGGCTCTTTAAAGAAGGGCTTTATTCACAGGAAAATTTGGAGAGGGTCGACCAGTCCAGTCCATTTATCATCCCACCACTCACCCAAGCAAGCTCAGGAGTTCAGGTGCTACAGATTAGATTAGCTGCTTGAAGCCCGATCGTCAGTAACTTCCACCGAAGAGATATTGTTTTTGTCCTTCTCGGGTTCCAGTCCAACCTTCTGCTGCTGCCCCCGGCCTCTACTTAATTTAAGACTTTCTGGTCTAGGCCATCTCTCAGGCTTACACAAGTCTAATTCTTCCGCTACCGATATTGGATCTGAGTCTTCCTTGAAAGAATCGCAAACAAAGAGTAAATTGCTTAGCTTATCGAGATCGCCGCTTCTTTGTTCGCTGCCGAGTAGAAATAGAAAGCCCAACTATGCGGCTATCACGAATAAGAAATTCAAGGAGGATGCCCCGCAAGACAAAGACTGCTGCATAAATAAACCAGAGGCACCACCTACTCCCCCACCACGCACTTTTGGTGTCGAGCCAATGAATTCCCTCTTCCATAGCGAGATCTCCTTCCATATTCGCATGGCCTCAAGGCCGGAACTATTATTCTTCTTCTTGATGAATTCTTCGATTTAGTAGCCCTAGCCCATCCTCCCGTGCTTGTATTTCGGATGCTCATTCTCAGTCCAGCGAAGTCTCCTCTCCAGACACCCTAGCCTTCTTACGAGTCTGCCATTTACGTTTAGCCTTCAACGCCATCTCCAAAGTGATTGACGAAAGCCCCGGAAAAGGTTAATAAAGCTGGGAATTTCCGCTTAAACCCCGAGAGTTGAACCAATAGCCTTGCTTCTAAGACCTGCGACCCTTTCTTTTTTTTCTTCACGGCTGGTTTGTTTTAGGAATGCTCTTGAAAGTCACGCTTCGGTTAGCTTTGAATTAGAGACTCACAGGATACTGTGAAAGGAGCATCCATCTCATCTTTTGGGCGAGTAGACTGATCGACCCACCATTTAAGAACCAAACAAAGCAAGGGCACTGACTTTACCAAACCAAGGGCGTTGACTAGTGCCCATGTGTGTGCTTGCATAGCTGCTCTGACTCTTTACCTAACATCCTCCCCAACCATGATAAAGGAAAAAGGTAATTTATAATGGGGGGAGTTCCACGATTCGACCAACAACTCGCGCTGAAGAGATGGATATTGGCTCTTTTTCGCTAGCAGGGATATTCGCTCTTGTCTTTTAGTAGCTAGCTCTGCTTTCTGCTTTCTCCTTAGCCTCAGCTCTATTAGTAGTAGAGCTGAGGAATCCTTCAGGTCGAAATACAGATTCAGTTTTCCCTTTATTTCGGTTAGTCTCTGCTCGTCAGATATTAGGGGTTGCTCTAAGGCGTCCCAAATGGTCTCCTCAAAATTCTTATTGGAGCTGGACGCTCCGGACGTACCAGCCGGGACCATTCCCCCGTAATGGAATGCGTTTCCTAACCCGTCCTGGGTACCGGATGGGCTATCGTTGGGCGGCATAGGGTGCTTGGGATGACAGGGATTAGTGGATCCCTTTTTTTGTATGCTTTACGATTTATCTTCGTTTCCTATGTAAGAAAAATGGAGACTGGGGCTCTATTCGATCGAGCTTGCCTCCGGTACCTTCCTAGTGGCTTGGACAGGATCAAGTCATTCGTAGTTCGAAAAGGATTCAATCCAGCCGCAGGTTTCCCTACGGCTACCTTGTTGCGAAAGGAGGGTCAGCTATATATTACGAAGGGCCGCGTGGATTTTTCCAATCCCAGTTTCGAATCCGTCTGCGTAATTCCTTAGCCCAGTAGCTTTTTTTTCCGCCATGATTTAGGCGGTCGCGAAGCTGTTTTAATTCCTCGACCGTCATTGGACGGATATTTGATATTCCCCTCCCCCCGGGGAAAATCTTATCCCCGCGGATTAATGGATTCTCAGGATCCCAGGGATCGCCGGGGTCAAATTCCCTCATTTTTTGAATAATCTCTCTGGTTATGAGATCCGGGTCTTCAGTCGGTGCTGGCGCCTGCGGCAGCGCCTCCGGAGCCCCCTGCGGTTGTTGACCCTGGTTTGGGGCCGCAGATGACCCTTCCGGATAAAACCATTTCTCAATCCACGATCCACTCCACGAGGATGAGGTTGATGGCTGTAGGACCAGGGCTGTGGATGCTTCGGACTCGGCCTTTTCCTCCTTATCCGATGAGAAGTTGAGGTATTTTCGCCAACTACTCGACGATTCCGAGGGGCCGGCATCACCCCTGTGGGGCCCTGGGTTTACGGTGTCCTCCCCTGAGGTCATTTTCATTATTGCTCTGTCCATGATTCCGAAAGTGGACAGAATCCCCACCACAAGGAGCAGCCCCCCTTCCCATCCCCAACATTTAGAGAGGACTCTACTTCCGAGGGAGAAGCCCATCTTTTTAAGTAGAGTCCAGAAACAATAAATCAAATTCCTTTTCAGACAAAGATAATAGCATAAAGCGAGAACGCAGAAAACGATTGAAATTCTGACCAAATAATTATACGGATAGGTCGAACTATTGGAAGAAAATATAAAAAGAAGACCGAGTAGGATCAAAGAAACTAGCAGACTAATCACTAAAGAGACACAAATAGGTACAACAAATTCTGACATTACAACCCACTTGGTTCTTTCGCTCCTTGCTCGCGGAGCGGCATACCGGACTCAAACCTTTCATCCTGCCCAATATTCCAAGGCAGTAGTTCATTCATCCCTGAGGTCATGCTGGTCTAATCCGCGGGGAAAACCGTATCCGCCTCTCAGCCTAATGCTTGACTTTAAGCCCTTCAATCATCGCCTAATCCTTGTAAGTCAGTAGTGTCTGGAGTGAATGGGACTTAAGTTGTAGGACTCTTCCCCCTTCTTGCTTTTGTTAAGGTTAAGGCGAATTGCCTTTTTCCTTTACTAGGCGACTTAGAAAAAGTCCTCTCCCGCCGGCGCAGGAGGATTTCTTTCTTCTTTGATTGAGCGCGGTTCCTCATAATTGATGGTGCAGGGGCGATCTAAGGCCTCTTTCTTCTTGTAAGCGCCTTCGCGGCAGTCGATGTATTTCGTATTTTCTTGAGAATCGGACTAAGGTTTTTTCCTACTCTTTGATCCTCTTTCACTCCTCAGCCGCAGCAAGTGCTGAAGCCTCTCCCGCGGTTTCCCCTTGTGTTTAAGTGGATTGCCCAATCCTTCCTTTAAGCCTATCAATAAGGGCAGGAGCAGCAGTTGATTCCTTATCTCTGTTTAGTCTTGTCAGTATTGTATTGATTGTGGGTGTGGAAGCATTTCCGTATCGCTTAGTGGAGAAAATACCCTAGTACATTATGCTCCCTCTTTAGAGTGAAAAAAGAAAATCCTATTAACTTCACTCTTTTCTATGATAATAGAAGGCTCGGCATTTCACCTGTAAATCCCAAGAGCTGATCTCTCTCTACAAAGAGTCGTTTGAGTACTCATTCGTTAGAGAGAGGAATGGATATAATCATCCAGGGTAAAGCAAAGGTACTTGCTGAATGCATAAAGGCAGGTTTAGTATTGGGGTATATCCTGCTAAAAGATATATAACATGATAAAAGATAAATATCCATACATGCTATAAAAGTCTTATTATGTACTTCTAGTAGAAATCTAAATAACAATAACCATATCAACAAAAACCTCAAGTATATCGTATTATAGTCATGTTTACTCTGTTTGACATGTTAACCAACAAAAAACCTGCACTTAGGTTGTTTCCGCAAGATAATAATAATAGTTCAACTTCTAGTAGAATATGTCGTGTGGCGCCACCTGCTTGGCTACGTATTCAATCACGCCTTGATCTCTCATCTATCCAAACATCAATAATGAGGCAACCTAGTTTATATCCGCATCATCAGCCAGAACACCGGGGACATCTGTGCCAAATGGCATTAGCAGGCATGCGTAGGGTTACATTCCAGCGAGGGGACTTAGTTGTTATCTATTCCTTTTGCCCTTGGGTCCCCACTACTAGGGGATTGCCTCAGTTTCACGGAGCTGGACGGACGCCCTTACTGCTATCGCCAAATAGAAAGCTGGGTCTATTGGATATAAATTGGGAAAGATCACGGATAAAATCCTTCGGATTGAAGGAAGCGATCCGCTATTCCTACTTAAATGACATGTGTTTTGTCTTGTTAGTGTGTGCTTTGCTTGGGACATCCCTATGGTGGAACCTTGCCCCAGAACCTTTGCTCCTAAAGCCAGCAGCCCTATCCTCGCCTGACCTTAACTTGCTTAACCGGGTAGTTCGAGAAACCTTCCGTCAGCATGTCTGTAGTTCACACCCGCAGATTCTCAGCCCGTGCGATTGCGGTGAGCCTTTGAATAATGCTGCAAGACATCTTTTTGCCGAACCTCGCTTTGATCCGCTAGGGATAGACAACTCTAGCCGGCAAGCAAGGATCGCAGCGATCGCTGTCTTCTTTGGCTCAATTTTTCTTAGTCTTGCTCTTGCCGAATCCGTTTTGGAGCACGGAGTCTACATTGACCTGACTTCGCCTTGACCCCACTTAGTTTATCTATTTCGGTTTTTGTGTTGGTCATAAGTTCTGTTCTACTTGAGCTTTTCTCTAAACGAAGATATTTAATCTGTAAACGTACGTATGTAACCCAGTGCAATTCCTTTTCTTCTTAAATGAAAACTATCTCGTCCAATGAAAATCTATTTATATGCGTTTATCATATATTATTTAAATAAATCTGAAGATACTGCTTATTCATATAAAGCCAGTTCGCGCCCTAGGTCCACGTCTAGACGACTTCTTCTCCCCAAGATCATCCAAGTTGGAGGCAGCTCTCGTCTACCAATAAGGGGTCAAGACGTGTGGTTTCCCCCTCGCCACCCTCTTCGGGGACCGCTCTTCACGGGCTTCTCGCCCATAAGGCTTCCGTCAAGTGGCTGTTTGGCCTACCTTCTTCTTCGGCCTCGGTCTCACCCCCCGGTAGGTTCGAGCCGGGTGAGTGTGGTTCAACAGCCCCGATCTGCGGCCAGAGCACTCCTTGCGAAGTAGAGCCCGTCTGATTTACTCATGCTTCATCTTGTCGGTAATATAATCCCGTCATTCCTTCCTCCCTTGTTGATGGGCTATTTGCTTTGGGACCTAAGCCCAGTATCGGATATTTATAGGGGTCTCGCCGAACTCACCGAGGCCAGTAGCTCACTGACGTCCTTAGCAGGGCCTGTCAATGTGAATTCAACTAGTCTGGGGCAACATATGGTCGAAGTGAGCTGCTCGCTTGAGGGGAACAGGGCAGCACTAGTACTCCTTGAGGCGGCCAAAAGGCCTGGGGAGGAAAATCAAGCTGTCACTTCTGTGCCGGATGATAAAACACCAGCTAAAATAGCTATATGGGTTGCTGGCATTTTACTAAGTATTTCTATCACTACATTGCGGTTGGTGGCTCGTCGGTGTCAGGAGACGTAATAGAATGAATTGTTTCCAAGACATCCCTCCCGGCATTAGGGACCCACCCATGAAAGAGAGAGAGCCTTTGCATTCCTTAGAAGGTGGGTAATATACCACCTCTAACGAGGTTGAGGGGCCGCAGACGTTTCTTTAGTTGGAGTTGGGGGTGGAACGAAGTGAATTGTTACGCTCTCTAAGTGAGGAGACAAGACAGGAGCTCTAGCTTAGAGACGGTCCCTAGGCCAGACAGAGGTCTGGGGGGAGTCCAGAAAGAGGACTTTATTTAATAAATCAAACTTTTAGTAGACCCCTTTCTCTTTGGTCGATTCCGGCATAAAGGTAGGGCAGCAGCTTTACCCGTTGTAAGAAGAGAATGTAGCCTTCAAAGGCTAGGCCCTTCCCTATTTCTGGGGAAGGGGGTAAGTGGGTCTCCTTTGCTTTACTAAAAGTTTTTTGATGCGCGAGAAATTGTATGAAAATGAAAGGTATCATTGGTAAAGACTTAGGTTCTGTCATGCCTCGCTAGGAATGTGACTTATAGTAGTACCCAATTTTTAGTCCGATCGCTTGTTATCAATTGTATAAGGATGGTGACATTCCTATTGTTCCCGATCCTATTTCGACTCTCGAAAGAGAGGAACTGTAGGGCTGGTCTGTGATTCCCGCTATTAGTAAAGTGCGTGTGCTACGTCTGCCTGTTACCGTTCTCGAGAGGAGAAAGATAAACATAGATAGGGCAGCGTCTTCGTGTACTCGGACTAGTGCTTACTTGCTCTTTTACGAACTAGCCGAAGTGATGACTTAACCGTAGCTAAGGTAAGCTTTTCTCCCTTTTGCTAGTAAGATCTCTAATCATCCAGAAAGAGAGAAAGACTGACTTCTTTCGCGGATCCGTGCCGCTCCCGTCCCCGATTCGATTTCAACTATATTATATCCGAAATCAGACCTTGAAATGAGCATTGTTCGGCATTCTATTTTAGTTAATGCGGCCGAGTCAAGCCTATTTCTTAACTACAAGCGCATACGACTTACTGTAGCAAAGACAAAGACATAGATCGCTATCCCCGCTATGGAAGTTCCACTCGGCCTAGCCATGAAGGTCTCTTGCTCTCGAAGAAGTATGCCCTAGCTAATTAAGAAAAGCTAAGTGGATTCCCTCCCATGGGTCCCCTCATCGGTCCGAATGCCGAGAATAGGAGGACTCAGGATTTAACGTTAAGCCTTTTGGCTAACTTAACAGCTCTGCATACTGAAAAGTACGAGAGATAAATCTTTACCAATTGATCAGCCTTCTCATCCTTCTTCCTTATCATCTTACGATGAAAGGAGGGTATAATTTTGGGGTAACCTGATCTCGTAAGAGAGAGTTGAAAGGGTAAAGGAACTTTAGGTCCCGGAACTCCTGCATAAGCTTGCTGAAGCGAAACCGCACACTGCTTTAAATAAAGCGCAGTGAAAAGCGGCCCGGACTTACGGTTTAATTCTATTATCCGCTTAGCCAATAGGTAAGCTCCGACACAAGTTTCTTTCTTTCGTTAGGCGGTCAGCGATTACTAGTAAGACTCTGTTGAACAGGCTTACTAGTAGTGCATAATTTTCCAAAACTCTGTGCCACTTGATCGTCTTAAGAGAGAGCAACTTGTCAAACAGCGTACGATGGAAGTCCATAATATTATTTTATTATACCTTCCAACGTCCTGTTTGTACAGGACGCGACCGCTGCTCTAACCATATGAGCAATCGGCCGCCACACCTGGCTTCCGGGTCACCGGTGTGAGGGTGCATTAAAAGTGACAGGCGCTGCATTAAAAGCGACAGACAACCCTGTGACGTCCAGCGTAAGCTGTGACAGTCACACTCTCAAAACAACGATCAAGACTCGCCTAGACGGCTGGGTGTCTCACCAGCCGAGGGAAGGCACCTTCGACAAAGGTCTCCTTGTGCAAGGAGCGGAGTTGACAGGGCAAATGTCGTGTGCGATAGCCTAAAATAAAGCGCTATAAGCACACTCTACTCTACCGCACTGTTGCTCCACATTGGACAGAAGTGTCCACATGCACTGCATAAAATGAAGCGCAGTAGCATACGAACGATCACACCCGCTGCATAGAATGAAGCGCAGCAAGATGCAATCCTTCTGCAGAAGAGGCAGTCGAAACCTCTTCTCACCAATCTGGGGCGAGAGCCTCAGACGATGCCCCTGTGAAAACAAGGAATCAAGTCAGTTACAAGCAAGTAAGAGAACTCGGTAAAGGCCTTACTCAATTCCTGCCCTTACTTCTATTCCTCAAGTCACGCAGCTGATATGCGACATAAACGTATTAAATAAGGCATGCAGCGGATATGCGACAGCTCCTTATCTCTTCGCTTCGATGCCATCTTCATTCCCTTCCCTCACCTTCTGGGCATCTACGTCTGTCCTCGGCACCTCTTTAGCTTATTCAAAAGGAATTGATATTGATAGCTATTGACTCAGCTACTATTGAATCCAATCCTAGGGCATTAAAAGAAGAGTACGAGTTAGCAGGGCTGTCTCACCTTGGGCTTGTTGGCCTAGCCGTTGGTTTTTTTCCGGTGCTAGTGAATCAGATGTTTGAAGGCCAAATGCCACAGAAGGAAGAGAAATAGCTGTTCGCAAGGGAAGTGACATAGTTAGTGGAAATGGAACCTCGAATGCAAGCTCTGAGGGAGAAGACATCAGGGACAGGAAGGAAGTTTAATTTGCTTTGTGGTATCGTAGAAAAAGAAAAGTAGCTGCAGATGAATGCCCAGAATCAGCTGCCTTAGAATAGGCTATGGGACTTGAGGCAGAGAATGTCCTTACTGTCTTAGTTCCTTGATTACTTGATTTCCTGATACGTGATAGAATAGGCTCTTTTGCTCTTGTGCTAGAATCGCTTGTTAACGAAGAAGCTCTTTCGGAATAGTTAATCCAAGAAAAATTCCCAAGCTCTTTGATAGAACGGAGATGGGAATGAGGCTGCTGGTAGTACAACTAGGCTCTTTGAAAGAATAAGCTCTATTTCAAAGTATATAATAAAGTTCTAATCCCTGCTCTTCGAAGTCTTTTTCTTCAAGTAAGTTAGTTGATGATAAAGCACCGCTCGTAGTGCCTAGCCACGTGTAGACCGAAATGCTTTCGCAAAGCTAGGTAGGCTTGCTTCGCATAGGCTACGCAGCCTTGGTCCCCGGTAGGTCTAAGTCCTGATCTTACTGTTGAAGAAAGCTAGAACGAGAGTTACCTTTTCAGGGGGGAGAAAGTGGATGAAAACCCCTTAACAAAGAGGACTCGAAGAGGCCTTACCGATTAAATTGCCTTGCCCAAGGAATGCTTACCGATTAAATTCTTTGACGGGAGTGAAGTGCCCCGAACCTAGGGTGATATCATAAGCTGTTTTAGCAATTGAAGAAGAATAGGCGGTTTGAGAATCAGCTGCTCTTGCCATCTTTTCAGGAATTGAATCAATAGTAGCGCTTAATCCAATAGGAATAGAATCGGACAAGGAAGGCGACCAATTCCAGCTCCTCATCTAGCTAAGTCTTTTCTAGGGGCATTCCCGCCAGTCTAAGTACCAGCTTTCATAGCAGTAGCAGTACCTGTAGTCCTTCCTAAATCCTTGGATTCTTTCTAGCTTCCAGTGATAAGGCCTTTCATTTCAGGCAATGGTTATATAGTTGTGTAAGTGCTTACATGTCGTTTGAGTAGCAGCAGTATCTTTTTTTAAAGAGAGAGAGTTTTAAAAGTTGAAAACCACTCCAGCATTAAAGTACATCCGGGGGATAACCCGGGAAAGATCATTAAAAGAGGATAGTTAGTTCTATGGCTAGCGAGTAAGATAACAAAGCACTTTCTTTTCAAGCTGGGAAGGAGTCTATTTTTATAAAAGCAAAAGTTGTTTCGAAATGCTTTTACATCAGTCCCGTTTCCAGGCATCTTAGGCAAGTTTGCCAGACTAACAAGAGGAGAGATTAGATAGAGGAAGAAAATTCTTTCCGGTGTCAACACCTGCCTGCCCTTTTTGAATCTATAAATAAAGGTAGAGAATTGAATCCATTTGGCGTTCGTTTAATCCAATTGCATTTCAAAAAAGAAAAAAAAAGAAGGTAA